>SNQJ01S0064632.1:58183-69254 GCA_010110895.2 Picea sitchensis
TCCCCCCTATCCTTGGCTGTTTTTATTTTTATTCATCCCCTTCTTTTGTTTATTGTTGGATTTATTAGCGGGGTTTGTGATAATCAACTATTCAAAGGATTGAACTTGTTGAATGGGAGAAGGTTGAATAAAATTCACCCATGCCTATTGTTGTCCATGTGGTAGGGTAACGAGTTTAGGGAGACCGGGAAAAGGGTAATACAAATTACCTTGAGGAGGGGGTCTGTATTGATTGTACGGGGTGGATGTGCCACTCCCACTATTAGATTTGTACATAGTGGTAGGTGGTGGACCTGGAAGTGGAATTTGTACCTGGTTGGGTAGTGGTGTAGGTATGTGTCCTCCCATCATGGGGGTAGGAGGTACCATGAAATTTGGTTGAGTAATGGGGGAAGGATAGTATGGGTTCCTCCCATATGGATGGTGGTATTTATTGGCCCCAAATGTGGGTACCAATTGAGCATATGGGTTAACATGGGCCATGCACCCGATCAACCCATCTATAGCATGGGACGCTCCCAATTTGTCTTGGCCAAATGGTAGAAGATGAGGAGAATTGAGTAATATGAAGTAAAGGTACCTTGATTGGGAGTAGATGAGGTCAAACTATTGAGCCTTTAAGATGGCTTCTTCTTTAGTTTGAGGTAAAGTGGTGGCCACATCTTTGGTTATGATCGGTACTAGTGATTTAAGGAACCAATATAGTCATTGTTGGGGGGGGGTGTCAACTTTTCAAATGCTTCTTCTCTTGTGCCATTCATGAATATGATCAACACTATGGACTAATGTGGTTTGTTTAAATTTTGAAAGAATCTCCAAACCAGTATTTTGGTGCATATGAAGTTGGAAGAAGGATAGGAAGGTTTTTTCCAATGATTCGAAGGTCATGTGGGACCTTGATTTCTCATCCACATTCCATTTGACAGATGGACCAGTGAGTGTTCTCTGGAACAATATCAAACGAATGGAATCGTCCATAATGCTATTGGAAGAGCACCACAAGTAAAAGGACATGACATGGTTGGTTGGGTCCTCACCTGTTTTTCCTTCAAACTTTGGGATTTCGAAGGGTAACTTGGTCAAAATATTAGGCCAAGTGGGGTCATGTAATATAGGGTCATTTTTTTTAATTTGGTCAAACCTGGGATATTGAGTGATTCCAAATATGGCATGGCAAGAGGTGTTCTAGCCATGGTGTGTGAGGGTTGAGAAGTAGTTCCTTGCAAGGAATGTTGGGAACTTGTACCTTTCAAAGAAGGTTGGGATATGCATCCTTGTGATGGAGGAATAATGGGTGGGTTGTCTAGGATATTGGAGTCGAGCAAGGTTGATCCTAAAATTGTTGCACTCACAGGTGTATGTGATGGTTGATATGATGTGTCAACCTAATTGGTTACACCTCCCAATATTTGAAGGAGGTTCTGCATTCATCTATAATGACAAGGATTTTGTGGTTCCCCTATGATTTTGGAATTGATAAGGATGTGTGTGAGTGGTGATGTGCATGTAATCGATGATCATACATAAAAAAACTAAACAATCAAAAATTTAGTGTAGTTTGGGTTTTTTCCTAAAAGACGTAATGTCCTTCCTCTCAAAATAGCATCGGGCCTTCCAAAAGCACTGAACAATGGGGCATGAACCTGCCAGAAGAGAAACTAGTAAAGGTATGAACAATCAGTTATAATGAGGGGTAAAGGGGGCATATCCTGAAAGTATTGGTGATATTTCCCAACAGTTGTTCAAAATATGATTGATATGTGAGTGCATCCTACAAGTACCACTTCGGTGGAAAAACCTAGATTTGGAAACTAAGCTACCTCGGTCAAGCACGAAATTTATATTTTTGGACTAAAAAATGGGTCACATGTTCGATGCTTTCCAAGATTTGTGTGACTAAAGGAGGCACGCACAAAACAACCATACCTCAACCTTAGACTCTTCATGGGTATCCCCCTGCCTTATGGTGTAGGAATGCTTGATTTAGAGTATTTTGGTTCCCTATTTCACAACTTCTAAGTTTCAATGAGAAATGATAATGGGGATTTATTTGGATGCCTATCCCTGAGACCTTAACTTAAACTACAAATTTCTTTTGTTCTCCTCGTGTGGAGGTTAATGATGAGTTTCTTAATGGTTTCTTTTAGGATTCAAAATGTGTTGAGAGATTGGGGTCATGAACCAATCTCGTTGATTAAAATGGTGTGCAAAAATGTCCAAAGACAAATGAAACCTTTCTGAATCTCCTAGATTGCTTGTGGGCACAGGGAAAAGAGCATACTATGTTTTCAAGTATCTAATAGAGATTTTTTAGTGTGGTGAAGTGCTTTTGTGTGCAAGAAGTGATGGTGTGAAATTATTTTTAATAATTTAGATGCAATATTTTAGCATATGGACATTACTTAGTCCTTTACAATTAATGTTTAACTCTAACTTACTAAATTTCAAGACATTCCTTGTGAAATTTTAAAAGCCCTAGATCACTAGCATGGTGGACATGTGGGTCCTTACTCTTGATCCCTTAAACTTCCTAGTATGTTATCTAATCTAAGAAAACTTTTAAACTCTTTTTAGATTGCAAGCATGGGGGCATGTATGGGCCTTTACAAATCCTTTAAACTTTATAGGTTTTCTTTGATTGCTTAAAAAAAATTGAAACTATCCTACTATTTCAAGCATGTGGGCATGTTTGGGCCCTTACTTCTTTAAGATTGTGTTCCAAAAACTCAAACTAGGATATATTGGCCTCTCCTAATTGTTTGATTGATATAAAGAGAGATGGATATTTCTTACAAGACTTTTTTTTATTCCCCCATATCACTCAAAGGTAAAAGGGAAAGGGCATACTCAAGGATATCAAAATAGACTCCTAGTCTCGTTTTAGTTGATGATTGTAAAATAAAAAGCTTAATTCTAGATCTCAAATTCTATACTAATCCATCCATGTGACAAAAAAGAAAGGGAAAGATGTTATGGTTAATTTTTTCCCCTTAAATGTCTATGTGTGGCTAAATACTTGTGCAAGAAAGAACTCTACATCTATTTCTTATGGTTTTACAAAGTGTTGGAAAAATAAACCTAAAATTGCTTGGTGAAATCAGGCTCAATGAGCCTTATAATCAATGAGAAATAAGACTTGCATGTGGTTGTGAGTTCTTACAGTCGCGCATAGTGCGCAGTCTGCACGAAAATAAAAAAGGGAAAATGCACAGCTCAGTGCGGTCTACGCGTCTGTTTTTCCCGAACCCGTGCAAACATAGAGAAATAGAATGACCAAGATTTGAATTGATTTCTCTTGTTCAGAGGCTCAATTGCTTCATTTTAGGCTTGTACTAGTATGGTTTTGATCCCTACAAATACAAATAGGTGAGAAATAAATCTCAAATGGCCTAATTGGGGAGGAATTTGATCCAACTCCCCAATGGAGTCATCATTCTATTATGCTTTTTTTGCCACTTGGGTGAGAAAAAACAATGCACTTATTTACCTTGTTATACCACCAAGACAATATAGAAAATGGTTATTTGATTAGTGGATAAACCATAGAGAAAACAAGGAAAGAAACAACAAGAAAATAAAACTAAACTAAGCATGCATTGAACTTCAAATGAAAACTTGCAAATGAGATAAAGAAATAGCTACCAATGGGACCGATATTCGAATTGCTAACACCTAGGAGAAGAATGGGAACTTATGAGTCCCATATTCCTCATTGGGAGGGCTCTTGAGTCCCCCAAATACAAAGCTCTCTTTCTTCTAACAATGGAAATACAATGGTGAAGACTTGATGGTTAAACTTCTCAAGAGGTGAGAAGAGAATCACTAGTTATGAATGCTCAAATAGCTCTAAGGTAAAGATGGCTTCTCTAAAACCAAATGAACAGTACAACAATACTCAAAATTATTCTCTTTGTTTTCATACCTTGGTCATGTATTTATAGGACCAATGCAATATTTTTCATAACTACCCTTCCCTTCTATATCCCCAAAGCTAGATTTCGGGCCAATTTTGGAGTCTTGTCATGGTACACTTCAACCTGGAAGTGGTTGAGGCATGACCAACTGCATTAATGTATTGTTTCTTCATTAGTGTGTGTTCATGTGGACATAGTCACACAGACCATACAGTTTGTGCATTCAACGTTGTGTTGGCCTACGCAGATGTGCGCAAGAAAGATTTGGGGAATTTGCACTGAAATTCAAGGATTATTTGTATAGCTTCGGTTGCTTGTTGGATAGGTTCTATAAATTATTGAGGTATGTTGATTAATATGTCATGTTGGTAATTTATTCAACCATTGCAAGTATTTTTGTGAGAAATTTTTTGGTGATAACAACATGTTTCATCCTTGAAACATCGATGAAAGATATATAATATGATCTATTAAACAATGTATTCCATCGGTGTCAAGCATGAGCATCTATCCATCCTAGTGAAATGAGGACATGGGTTCCAACTACTTCCTTGATGCCTCAATTTGATTCTAGTTGATCCTTTGGTTCCATGTTTCCACTACACTGCTTCGATATTTGCATGTATTTTTTTAGTCCTCCATGTGCCTCCATATTGGGGGACTTTCTTATTCCATGTCGGTCCATAATAATTTTGTTGACGTTCACGCCCTTGCCTTGATGAGGTTTTTTTCTCCAGGTGGTGTAGGTGACAATAGACAACAACCTTATCTATTGGTTCTTTTATCTTTTACTCTTCAACATGTGGTTCCTTTGATTCATGTAGCTCCTTATATTATTCTTCCTTTTTATGCCCTTCCTAGGGATTTTCTTCATGTGCTTCTATAAGCTCTTCTTGTAATTCAACCTTGAACTCTTCATCCGATGTGACAATAGGTACTATAATTAGTTTCCTTGCAAGGACTTCTTCATGTGTCCCTTTGTTATTGTTTAGTAAGAGAAATATCATGTAGTTTGATTTTCTTTTTCTAGTACCAAAGCTTCATAAACTTATTTTTCACATTAATATTAACTGTGCCAATTGAGTCCATCCAAGAATAATATCCACATCATCCATATATATAGCATGAAAATTTAAATGAAAAACATATTTATCCATTGCAACCTTCAAATGTTTAAAAATTTGAATATTCTCACCCTCAACATATGTGTTTTGGATATGATTTGCTAGGAGTTGCAATCTTTTATCCATTTTAGCATTGATGAAGTTATGCTTGCTACTAGGGTTTATAGAAACAATGAAATTCTCTTATTTAATGCATCCATTAACCTATCATAGGAATTTTTCACATGAAATAAACCATTATAGATCTCATTATCCTTTTTCACAACACAAGACATATATTCAAAAATACTTGTTCCTAGGCTTCATATAAAAGTTTCATCATTTTATAATGGTTAATAAATTATCTCCAGGTGGTAGAAAATCTATTAAATTGTGGTTTACCCAATATCTCCAATACCTTCCCCATAACTACTCCATTTCTTCTATTATTATTCAATAGTAGTACCACCCTCTTTTCTTGTAAAATACATCTTGCTTGCTATAATCCAAAAGTAGAACTGTGGTTTTGAAAAAATAACTTACTTTTCAGTGGAGCTCCTTTATGCTATTAGGGTTTTGAGGTAACAAAATTGATATGATCATAACTCCCTTATCATTGCTTGGAATCTCTATTGTGGCCACAAATATGAAATGTCATGGTCAATTTCCATCTACTGGCATTGGTTTGACAGAAATTTGGGCACTCTATCAAAATATATTAGCTATGCAATCCATGAGGTCATCATCAGAAAAATACTAAAATAACTGAGTTTAAATCGATGTTATCTTCACTTTCCAGAATTTGATTTGGAATATTTATTTTTAGAACTTGCATATCCTTTCTAGAGGAACTTAGACCTACAATTGGTTTCTTTGTATTTTGCACAAAAAAATTTAGCAATGGATTTGAATACATATGTCCTCTTTTTTCCTTGAAAAATATGCAAAAGAGAGAAAAACAACTTCCACTTATTTTCCCAAGAAAGAGTTATGATACCACTTGTAGTAAATCTTTGTAGATAAAAGATAAATATAAACCATTAAGCTTGATAATAAACCCTTCACCTCAAAAATAATAATATGCAATCACACCATAAACAACACAAGAATATAGAGAGAACCCTTAAGTTAGGGTAACACCATCAAATACTTTTTATGGAAGGAAGCACTCTATTAGACATGCTTGCTACAATACAATAACATCCAAAATATCTCAACACAATGAAACTCATGTGTTTTTATACTTTCTCATCAATATGCCTAGGTTTCTATGCCAACTACCCCTTACTATTATATTATTTCATCTAACTACATAGTGGGCCTATTCCATGATAATGGCCACATTACATTAATTATCCCCCATGGGTACCTCCCCAAGTACCCCATATTATCCTCCTTAAGTACATTATGTTACATCCCCCTTCCCATGTTTCATCCTCAAAACATGGTTGGAAGCCATATAATATTATTTGTTAAGCAATGTGGTCTACTAGTACCAAGCACAAGCATCCATCCATCTTAGTGAAATGTGGACATGGGGTCCAACTACTTTCTTGCCACCTTGATTTTGGTTCTAGTTTCTCCTTTGGTTCCATGTTGTCATTGTTCTACTCTTATATCTGAATGCATTTCTATTATTCCTCCATGTGCCTCCATGCTAGGATCCTTCTTGTTCTAGGTTGGTCCATGGTAAGTTTATTGATGCTCACATCCTTACCTTGATGACTATTGTTTCTCCGAGTGGCATGGGTGGAAATATACAACAACCTTAACTATTGCTTATTTTATCTTTGACTCTTCTACATGTGGTTTATCCAAGTCATATAGCTCCTTATATTATTGTTCCTTTTTATTCCCTTCCTAGGAATTTTCTTCGTGTGCTTCTATAGACTTTTCTTCTAATTTAATCATGAGCTCTTAATCTATTGTGTCAATAGGTACTACAATTAGTTTATTTGCAAGGACTTCTTCATATGGCCCCTTGTTCTTGTTTAGTAAGATAAATATCATGTAGTGTGATTTTTTTTTCTTGTACCAAAGCTTCATAAACTTCTTTTGCACATTAATGTTAATTGTGCCAATTGAGTCCATCCAAGGATATCCAAGAATAATATCCACATCATCCATATATATATAGCATGAAAATCATAATCCAAAACATATTTATCCATTGTGACCTTCAAAGCTATAAAAAATTGAACATTCTCACCCTCTAACATGTGTGCTTTGGATATGCTTTGCTAGGACTTGCAATCTTTTAGTCATTTTAACATTGATGAAATCATGCTTGTTACTAGGGTTTATAGAAACAATGATCTTCTCTTACCGAATACATCCATTAACATGTAATAGGAATTTGTCACATGAAGATAAACCCTCATGGATCTCATTATCCTTCTTCACAACATGAGGCCTTCTATTTAGAAATGATTTCTCATGATCTTCATCTAAAAGTGTCATCATCTTATAATGGTTAAGCAATTGCCACCATCTTGCAACATCTTCTATTAAATTACGTTTTACCCATATCTTCAATACTTTCCCCATAACCACTCAATTTATTCTATGTAGTATCCATTAGTAGAACCACCCTCTTTTCTTCTAAAATATATATTGATTGCTATAATCCAAAAATAGAATTTGGGTTTTGAATAAATAACTTACTTTTCAATAGAGCCACTTTATGTGGTTATGGTTTTGAGGTGGAAAATTTGAAATGATTGTCACCCCCTTACTTGGAGTCTTTATTATGACCACAATTATGAAATTCCGTGGTCATTCTGCATCTATTGGCACTGATTTGACAAAAATTTAGGCACTCTATCAAAAAATAGCTACTCTACAATCCATGTGGCCAACATGAAAAAAACCTAAAATAACTAATTTTAAATTAGTGATATATTCACTTTCCAAACTTCAATTTGGATTGTATATTTTAGAACTTGGGTATCCTTTAAAGAGGAACTTAGACATACAATAAGTTTCTTTAGATTCTCACAAAAAAATTTAGCCCTGGATTTGAATAACGACGTCCTCAGTTTTCCTTAAAAAAACTGCAAAAGATTAAAAAAAATTCTTCCACTTTTTTGCCCAAGAAAGAGCTATGATACCACTTGTAGTAAATATTTGTAGATAAAATATAAAGATAAACCCTTAACCTCAAAAATAACAATATGAAATCACACCATAAAACAACAAAATACTATAGAGAGTACACTTAAGGTAGGATAACACCATCAAATACTCTTTATGTAATGAATCACTCTAGAAACCATGCTTGCTACAATATAATAGCATCCAACATGTATCAATATAATTATGCTAATGTGTATTTATCCTTTCTCATGAGTATTCCTAGGTTTATATTCCAACTACCACTTATTATTATATTATTTCATCTAACTACATAATGTGCATATTCCATGATTATGGTCACATTACATTCATTATCCCCCTTGGGTACCTCCTAGGTGCCTTACATTACAACCCCCCTCGCATGTTTCATACTTGAAACATGGGTGGAAGCCATAGAATATGATATGTTAAGCAATGCAGTCCATCGGTACCAAGCACAAGCATCCATCCATCCTAGTGAAATGTGGATATGGGATCCAACTACTTCTTTGCCACCTTGATTTTGATTTTAGTTGCTCCTTTAGTTCCATGTTGTCACTATGATACTTTGATATCTCCATGTATTTATTTTTATTCCTCCATGTGCCTCCATACTAGGAGTCTTTCTTGTTCCATGTTAGTCCTCAGTAAGTTTGTTGATGCTTACGGCTTTGCATTGATGACTGTTGCTTCTCTGGGTGGTGCGGGTGTAAATATAAAACAACATTATCTATTATTTATTTGATATTCAAATCTTAAACTGTTATGACCCAATGGGGGCATATATGGGACTAAATGTGTATGATATGACCCCAAGGGGGGGCATATATGGGGCTAAATGTACATGTAATGTGTAAATATATGTTTTGTTAGGTATCTAGAGAGGTAGTGGGTGGGGGAGTGGGGGGCGGAGGGCCCATAGTGATAATAGTGGAGGCCACTCATTGTAAGGTGGAATAGATCCACTATATTATTAAATAAGGCTCACTATGGTAGTTAGATATAATAAATGTAAGAAGACTTACTAGAAGGTTCTACTTCTAGAAGGTTTCTCCTCTAGAATGATTTTAGGTTGTTGGTAGCACTATATAAAGGGGTTCAAGAAATCTAATGGGATATGAAGAGAAGTATTGTATTTGGATCTGAAGTTCATTAGGAGGTTCCCCCCTCGAAGAGGCAAGTGAACAGGAGGGGATCTCTTCCATAATAGGATCCATTGTATTGTGTTTCCCTACCTCAAGGGTTTTCTATAATAAAAATGTGTTGTCTTCTATATTTCTCTCTGGATCTATTGTGTATTCAGTATTTGTGGTTATTATATTTGTATATCTATTCAGGTACTTAACAATTGGTATCATATCACTTTCCTTGGCAAGAAGTGTGGGCAATTGTTTTTTTTTGCAGGTTTTTTTGGAGAAGAAAAAGAGGGACGCGACATTCCAGAAAATTTATGTATATTTCTGTGAAAAAATTTCAGAAACAGGTTGTATATCTGCATTCCTCTCAGAAAAACACCCAATTTATAAATAAAAAAAATCGTCTGAAACGGAGTCCAGGAAGTCAAGATATCGACATTCTAAAATCTGCAATTTTTCAAAGTTTTTCCGCAGACGACAACACGTTTTTTTTTTTTTTTTCGTAGGACGTGGAGGCTAAATTTTCTAAAAAACAAAACATATATGAGTTCATCTTTAAAAAATAGTTGATTTCAAAAATAAATCACCCAAATCGGAGCTCTGGAATGAAGATATCGTTGATTTAAAATCAATCATTTTGGGGGTTTTTTTGTGACGACATCAAGATTACAGAGTTCATAACTTTGCACAAGGTGTTCATATTGCTACCAAATAAATTCCATTGGATATATTATTTAAATATTTTTCTTTTTGTACATTATATGTGGTGTTTCCAATGGATATGCACTCTCAACTCATGGAAATTATACGAAAGTTTGAATCCCTCAAAGCCGATATGCATAACCACCTGGAAGGAATCAAGGCTAGTCTACATGACCACATAGACAGTTATCACAATATTCAACGGTCATTGGCTCTCCTACAAGAGGGATATCTTATGGAAGACATCAGGGATGAATATAATCAAGAAGTATATGCTTGGTATTATTTTGAGGCCGATTGTGATGCTTAGTATATGGATAATTCTCATTTTTTGGATGACAACCACTTTCATATTTTATTTGATGACTCTACTCCACCTTTTGTGGAGAACCTCAATGTGACAAATCCGAAGCCAGTTATGATTACTAGTGTCCATCCTACATATTCTGCAGTGGTATTATTCCTTCCAAATTCAGCTATAACCCTTTCCCAGTATGTGGATGGATCTTCTTATTTAGATCCACATGACAGATGTCAGTATTTGGAGCATCAGTTTCAGTTGGTTATTGGGTTGATATACCTTCTTCATGGATTTCACATGAGCACTAAGACATGAGACCTTGGTTTAAAATGGTGGTTGGACTACTTTAGCATGGTGGATTTTATTTCTACATGGGACCCTAGTTCTCCAGTCTACCTCAGCACTATGGTCCACACTTATCCATGGGACCCTGGTATATGGTTGTACACCCTCATAACAAGCATTGAGAAAAACACTTTCATAAGGGGGATGGAATGTTAGGTATATAGAGAGGTAGTGGGGGGCCTAGAGGGACCATAGTGATAATAGTGGAGGTCACTCAATATAAAGTGGAATAGATCCACTATATTATTAAATAAGGCCCACCATGGTAGTTAGTTATAATAAATGTAAGAGGACTTACTAGAAGGTTCTACTTCTAGAAGGTTCCTCCTCTAGAATGATCTTAGATTGTTGGTAGCACTATATAAAGGGGTTCAAAAAATGTAATGGGATATGAAGAGAAGTATTGTATTTGGAGCTGAAGTTCATTAAGAGGTTTCCCCCTCGAATGTAAGTTTT
>SNQJ01S0064632.1:71378-86105 GCA_010110895.2 Picea sitchensis
CAAAGATTATAACCTTTGAGACCATCTTTATATCCAATAAAGATACATTTTTCAGCCTTCTTATCCAGCTTACTCATGTTTTCCTTTGGAACATGAACATATGCATCGTATCCAAATACCTTAAGATGTGTGAGAGAAGGTTCCTTACTAGTCCATACCTCTTGTGGAGTCTTTTCACCCAACACTGATGAGGGTGATCTGTTGACCAGATAACATGCAATACCCATTGCCTCTGCCCAGAATTCTTGCCCTAACCCGACACCACTGAGCATGCACCTTGTTTTTTCCATCAGCGTCCTGTTCATCCTTTCTGAAACTCCATTCTACTAAGGTGTATATGGATTAGTCTTCTACCTTTCTATGCCACACTTCTTACATAATTCTTCAAATTCATTCCCGCAAAACTCTCTGCCATTATCTATTCTCAACACCTTAATTATTTTCTCTGTTTGATTCTCAACAAGAACCTTACACTCTTTAAACCTGTCAAAGACTTCAAATTTCTTCCTGAGGAAATATATCCAAGTTTTCCTCGAGAAGTCATCTATAAATGAGACATAGTACACAGATTTTCCCAATGATGGGACCGACACAGGTCCAAAAACATCACTGTGAACTACTTGTAAAATTCCTTCTGCCCTCATTGCACCAGAAGGGAATCTTACACGATTTTTCTTCCCATATAGACAATGTTCACTGAAATCAAAATCCAAAGAAAAGTTAGACATACCTTCAACCATACATTTACCGTGTCATAGTCGAAGACCCTTCTCTCTGATATGCCCCAGTCTTTGATGCCACAACATAACCTTTTCTCCAGAGACTATAGGAGTTATTTCTTCTTCAACTCCAATATCAAGAACAATGGAGCTATTACACCCATCACTAATAGTTCTTCCTAGCATCTTATACAGAGTTCCAAACCGAACTCCCTTCATCAACACCATTGCTCCTCGAACCATCCTACAAGTTCCCTATTCAAAAATTGTTTTTACCCCTGCATCTTCCATTTTTCTTACAGAAATCAAATTTATGTCCATACCTAGGATGTGTAGAACACCAGGCGGTTCTCTAATCCTTCCATCTATGAGTCTCAACTTGACCCTTCCTCTTCCTATGATTCTGGTTGTCAAATCATTACCTAAGAAAACATTACCTCCACCATACTTTTCATATTTGCAGAACCACTCCCTGTGGGGAGTCATATGAAAGGATGCACCAGAGTCAATAAACCATGCCTCATGATCTGGATGTGTGCTTGAAGAGGCCAAGTACACATCCCCTCCTTCTTCCTTGGAGGTATTTTCTTCTGTAGAAGAACATTCTTCAGATCCCTTTTTTTTATCAACTTTGGATCTACACTTCTTCTTGTAGTGCCCTTCTTTTCCACAACTCCAACATACCCTTACAAACTTTCCAGGAGATTTAGATCTATCCTTAGACTTAGATCTCCCACTTGAGAAATTAGATCTATTTCTTTCCTGGGAACGTCCTCTTGCAAATAATGCGTATGTGCTATGTCCTTCCATATTCTTTCATATCATCTCCTCTGACAACAAGGATGAGACCACTTCTTCAAACTTCAAAGAAGTTGTATTACTACCTATGGCCATAACCAGACTATCCCACGAGTCTGGTAAAGAACAAAACAAACTGATACATTTATCTTCATCTAGAATTTTAATCTCAACAGATATTAACTGACTTACAACAGTATTGAAGGCGTTCAAATGCTCTGCCACCGAGTCTCCATCTCTCATCCTCAAGTTATATAGCTTCTTTCTCAGGAATATTTTATTTACCAGGGACTTAGACTGATACAACTTCCCCAGCTTTTCCCATAAAACCTTGGATGTAGCTTCCTCTGACACATTCAGTAATACTGAATCTGAGAGACACAGTCAGATTGTGCTCTTTGCCTTCTGATCCATCTTTTTCCAATCATCTGCAGAAGTTCCTGTAGATGTAGTACCTAGATCTACCGTGATCCACTGATCTCTGTCCACCAAAATATCTTCCATCTTGAGCTTCCACAGCTAAAATATTTTCCCATTAAACTTCTCAATCTCCATCTTCGAATTGCTTGCCATTTCTTTTCACCTGAAAAACAATACCGCAGATCTCCCATTGTAACAAGGCTTATCACAGTCCCAAGCCAAACCCTTGACCACAAAGGCATCCCCCTGAACCCAATAAAGCTCTGATACCAAGTGTAAATTCTAACCTTGTACAATGTCTACTGTAAACAGATATTCAGAAAAGAACAGAAAAGATACAATGGAAAATACAAACATTACACAGAGATTTTTCCCCTGGAAACCCAAACCGGGAAAACCAACATATATTATATTCATTCATTGTGTTACATTGTTTACAATACAATATACATATAGGAGCCAGTGGCATCCAAAACCCTAACCCCATGACCTGGATTATTCCAAAACCCTAATTCCTTAACTAGAAATAGAAAACCATCGGCAAAAACCATGTGCCGAAAAACCACCTAAATACATGACACGTTTCTCGAGGTAGGTGTCACGTTTCCCGAGGCAGGAAAAAAATCAGGGGTGCTGCCCCCGGACCCCCGCACAGGGGGCTCCACCCCCCTGTGTGCCCCGCGCATACGCTTAGACACTACTACTCGTGCAAGGAATATAACACATACCCAACAAAACCATTGTCTCAAATCGGGCCAGTCAATTTCTCAGCACATTTGGGTCGAGCCTCTGGTCACTGTTGGACACCAAGCTCACCAAATCCACGACCTTCCACCTTCAGACAGATGGCCAAACCGAGTTCGTAAATCGAATGATCGTGCATACCATGCGCATGTATAATTCCAAGCACCCTCGCACATGGGATGAGAGTCTTCCCTATATCCAGCATAGCTACAACTAAGCCCTGCATAGCTCAACCGGCCATAGCCCCTTTCAGGTGGGGTTGGGATTCCAACCATTGGGTCCCATAGATGTTGCACTTCTCCTTGCGGTCACCTCGACCGACTGCTCTCCTACTCCAACTAAGGCTAACAAAGCCACCTAGTTCATTGAGAGGATCCAATACATCCACCAACAGGTTCAGGATATCCTACAGAAGTCCAATGACAAGTACAAGCAGCTCCATGATCAACATCGAGTTCCACATAAGTTTTAGGTGGGCGACAAAGTTTGGTTTCACTTGCAGAAAGAATGCCTTACAGGACCCCATCGGAATCTTCTCCCACTCCATTATGGGTCGTACACCATCACCAAGGTTGTGGGGGATAATGCTTTTGTGCTCAACATTCCTCCTTTCCTTGGCCTACACCCAGTGTTCAACGTGGACCTCCTTCGGCCTTATTTCCCACCATTATTGGACACCTCAGACATAGCAGAACAGTTGACACCAACAAATCTCAACCCCAACTGCATACAACAAGCATCCAGTGATCAGATTGTGGACACACAGATTGAGTCGTCAAAGCAGGGCAGCTCCTACACCAAGGCAAGTGGCTCACCCGGGGCCAAATTCAGCAGAAATTTCCTCATCTGATGGGGGAACTCAACACAATAGAGACCATTGATTCCTAAGGATGGAGGATTGATCTAGGTGGATATCGATGGCCACCCACCTCTTCCAGCTGGCTCAAAATAGCTTTCTAGGAATTTTCATAATTTACTATTTTTAGCAGTTTTTCAGGTCCTGAACTTTCGGAGCCGTTTTGAGGCCCTAAATGATGTTTTTTGGGGTATGTTGCGGTCGCAAATTTTCATCATGATAGAATTTTATGTATTTGTTCTATTCCTCGAATAGGTATTTCCAATGGGCTATCATACGCCTAAAATGGAGATCGTATGCAAAAGTTACGACCCCGGGAAGTTGATG
The DNA here is from genome assembly GCA_010110895.2 of Picea sitchensis. Classification (NCBI taxonomy): domain Eukaryota; kingdom Viridiplantae; phylum Streptophyta; class Pinopsida; order Pinales; family Pinaceae; genus Picea; species Picea sitchensis. Next base: position 75,243 of record SNQJ01S0064632.1, read on the forward strand.
TACTGACTTACCCAAACGGGGCCCACATGACTTTTGGCACTTCATCTCCTAGGGTTAGGTTTTTGGATGTTTGGGGTTTTTGAAACTCTTGTTTATTGTAAAAAGGCCTTGAGAGCCTCATTGTAATCATCTTATTTTGAATGAGTGCAACCGTCACATCTCTTCTCAGAGATAAGCCGACACCATTCCAGCAAGCTTGTTTTCCGCTGCATTTTACAGTTTCAGCTTATTTCTTTATTGAATAGAAAACCAATTTTATTGTATCTCTGTTATTTTGTGTTAAGCATCTGGTAATAATCTGTAATCATTTCGTTCTACTCATAAAATCTAGATCAGGCCCACTATGGTAGTTAGATATAATAAGTGTAAGAGGACTTACTAGAAGGTTCTACTTCTAGAAGGTTCCTCCTCTAGAATGATGTTAGGTTGTTGGTAGCACTATATAAACGGTTTCAAGCTATGTAATGGGATATGAAGATAAGTATTGTATTTTGAGATGAAGTTCATTGGGAGGTTTCCCCCTCGAAGAGGCAAGTGAACAGGACAGGATCCCTTCCATAATAGGATCCATTGTATTGTGTTTTCCTACCTCAAGGGTTTTCTATAATAAAAGTGTGGTTTCTTCTATATTTCTCTTTGGATCTATTGTGTATTCAATATTTGTGGTGATTATATTTGTAGATCTACTCGAGTACTTAACAGTATGATATGACCCCAAGGGGGGGCATATATGGGGCTAAATGTACATGTAATGTGTAAATATATGTGTAATAGGGTCAGCCTAATAGTAAAGGGGCCTCATGTGTAATGTGTGAATAGGTATATATATATATATCATGTATTTGTTATTGGGGACATGTGAATTTTGATGTATGAATGTATTTGGTTATGTGGAGGAGGTTCTCCTATTATTTATGAAGTTATTGTGTAACTTATCTATATCGAAGTTGTGCTCCATGTTCTCATTTTGTACATGGTGTGTACTTTTGTTATGTTACAATATTTTAAGATTTTAGATCATTACATTTGGTATCAGAGCATTGATCATAGGGTTTTTCTTCCTCAATAAAGTCATCTTGGAATTTTCGCTATAACTTGTTTTCAGAGCCACTTAAGAAATTAAAAATTGGATGTTGTTTAGAACAGTTATCAGGGTACATGTGGTATGGATTTTAGCTTCTAGTTCATTTCCCTTTTGGAGATACACCTGTGGAAGATAGGGTTTTTTATTAGTCTCAAACATGTGTTCTGAGTAAAACAATAATATCTCCTTCATAGAGGATCCAAATTTAGTGAGACCAATTGCATTGGAAAGAGGACATTCCTTAGTATTTTAGGTGCAAATTGCATAATCTGGTATTGAATATTGGATGTGTGGCATTCTGTATAAGTTCACTCTCTTGGAAAGGAAAAAAATCAGAAAGGTTTGGGAAAGTTACCCTAACTTTCACTTGGCACATCCAATTTAGGTCAAACCATGGAATTGGAGAGAATACATTTCATAGTACTACAGATCGAAATTTCAAACTCATAGGGGTTGAAACTTTAGAAATACATCAGAAAGAAGGTTGGTCGAGAGGAAAGGCTCGAAATCAAGGTTTCAAATGTATGTTTACTTAAAACTATCATAACTTTTGATTGGGGTGTCCAATTGAGTTGATTCAAAATCCATTGGAAAGGGAAAACATAGAATATCATATTGGAACAAGGATTATAACTATTTGATATCATTATTCCTAATATATTAAGGTTTCAAGCTGAATTTTTGAGTTATACCTTAATTAAGAATCAATGGCAACACCCCTCTTTAGTGGAGATGAATATAAAGATGAAATCAATCCTAATGAATGGTTGAGGATGGTAAAGAATATTGGTTTGAGTCATTTTGGGGCATCTCTTGGTTTTTTGGGGGGATATTCTAAGTGGTGGAATAACTTTGATGAAGATACTAGACTCTACTCCACATGGGAAAAGTTTGAAGAACTCTTCTCAAATAAATTCATCAAGGATTAAAAATTGGAGGAGATGCATAAAATTCAAGTTAAGTTAAAGGAATCAAAATAAAATGTCTCCAGATAGTAAAAGGATAATGAAGAGCTAAGAAAATATATTAGAACGAAAAATGATGGGTTCATCAAGGTGTAATCCCTTAATGAATCACTCATTAAGGAGGTTAAGAACTTAAAGCAAGAAGAGAGTAGCAAAGAAAAGTGGGAAAAGGATGAGTTAAAGGAGGAATTTAAAAATAAGGATGAAAAAATAGGTAGATTAAGAAACCATAATAAAAAACTATTGGATGAGGTCAAGAGACTGAAAGAAGAAAAAAAGCATTGTCAAAATCAAGAAGAAACAAGGATCTTGGATGAAGAATCTTCCAAAAGACTTGAAGAGGAAATTTGTAATAAGGTTGAGGAATCCCTAAATATTGATGAGGTAAAATAAAAAAATGCAATCTAGAATTGAAAAAGGACATCATAATTTGATAAATGGGGTGACATTGCAGCTTCAAAAGGAGAAAGAAGACAAGATTCAAGAAGGTCACCATAAGATACTTGAAGAAGTTGAACTCCATCTAGAGGATGTACATGCCAAATATGATGGTATTATATCCAAGGATAGAAAAATCAAAGAGCAAGCAAGGAAGATAGAGGGTTTCGTTGTCTCTGAAAAGAATATAGATGAAATGCACATGCAGAGTGAAGAAAAACAATCAAAAGTGGAACCATATCGACACCCTCATTACCAAGAAACATTTCAAGGAAGACAAGAAGGTCGATATCAGCATTATAAAGGAAGAAAATGGAATACTTATCAATATTCATGGAACAAGGCATCACAAAAACACTCCTCAACAAGCTATTATCAAATACCAACAGCCATTACAAATTGGAGAAATTACAACAAAAATACATGGAATTAAAGGAAAGAAAATTATGCAACAACTAGATACCAAGGATTAAGACAAAAAAGAATTGATTTTGGATGGATATATCATCATCAATGGAATGAAGAAAGTAGGAACATAAGAAAATCATATTACTTGGTCTCATCACATGTGAAGCCTTTAATTGCAAATCTTTGAGGACAAAACTTTTTGAAGGAGGGTATTATGTTATGACCCAATGGGGGCATATATGGGGTTAAATGTGTATGATATGATCCCAACGAAGGGGCATATATAGGGCTAAATGTACACGTAATGTGTAAATATATATGTAATAGGGACGACCTAATAGTAAAGGGGCCTCATGTGTAGTGTGTGAATATGTATATATAGATATCATGTATTCATTATTGGGGACATGTGAAATGTGATGTATGAATGTATTTGGTTATGTGGAGGAGGTTCTCCTATTCTTTAAGGAGTTATTGTGTAACTTATCTATCTTGGAGTTGTGTGCCATGATCACATTTTGTACATGGTGTGTACTTATGTTTTGTTATGATAATTTAAGCTTTTGGATCATTACATCAACATGTGGTTCCTTCAAGTCATGTAGATCCTTATATTTTTCTCCCTTTTTATGCCCTTCCTAAGGATTTTCTTCATGTTCTTATGTATGCTCTTTTTATTATTCAACCTTGAACTCTTCATTTGATCTTGTAGTGTGATTTTCTTTTTCTTGTACCAAAGTTTCATAAACTTATATTGCACATTAATAGTAATTGTGCCAATTGAGTCCATCCAAGAATATCCAAGAATAATATCTACATCATCCATATCTATAACATGAAAATTAGAATGAAAAACATATTTATCCATTGACATTCTCACCCTCAACTTGTGTGCTTTGGATATGCTTTGCCAGGACTTGCAATCTTTTATCCATTTTAATATTGATGAAATTATCCCTGCTACTAGGTTTTATAGAAATAATGGCCTCTTATTGAATACATCCATTAACCTGAACTAGGAATTTGTCACATGAAAATAACCCTTGCATATCTCATTATCCTTGTTTGCAACGTGAGTCCATCTATTTAAAATTACTTGTTCATAGGATTCATTTAAAAGTGACATCATCCTATAATGGTTAAGTGATTTCCACCATGTGGCAACATCATCTATTAAATTATGTTTTACCCAATATCTCTAATGCTTTCCCCATAACCACTTCATTTCTTCTATGTATTCTTCAATAGTAGGACCACCCTCTTTTCCAATCAAATTCATCTTGCTTGCAATAATACAAAAATAAAATTGGGTTTTTGAAGCAATAACTTATTTTTCAATGAAGCTCCTTTATGCAGTTAGGGTTTTGAGGAAACGAATTTAAAATGATCATAACTCCCTCAATATTACTCAAATATCTATTACGACCATAATTATGAAATGTCGCGATTCATTTTGCATCTATTGTCACTAGTTTGATGCAAATCTGGGCACTCTATCAAAATATATGTTCTCTACAATCCACCCACATGGTCGTCACTTGAAAAACCCTAAAATAATTGATTTTAAATCAACAATATCTTCACTTTTTGGACTTTGATTTGGATGATTTTTCCTTTGAACTTGGATATTTTTTTGAAAGGAATTCAAATCGACAACTAGTTTCTTTAGATTCTACACAAAAAAGTTTAAAGGCATATTTGAATATCGTCGTCCCTTTTTTTCCTTGAAAAATATACAAAAGAGAAAAAAAATAAGAAAAAAATTCCTCCACTTTTTCCCCCAAGAAGAGCTACGATACCACTTGTAGTAAATATTTTAGATAAAAGATAAAGATAAACTACTAATCTTGAGAATAAATCCTTAACCCCAAAAATAATAATATGAAATCACACCATAAACAACACAAGACTATAGAGAGAACCCTTAAGGGGGGGGTAAAACCATCAAATACTCCTTATGGAAGGAATCACTCCACAAGCCATGATTGCTACAATGCAATAACATCCAACATTTGACATATCTAAATGCAATGATACTCGTGTATTTATACTTTCTCATGAGTATTCATAAGGGTCTATGCCAACTACCCCTTATTATTATATTATTTCCTCTAACTACATATTGGGTCTATTCTATTATTATGGCCACATTGCATTCATTATCCCCCTTGGGTACCTCCCTAGGTACCCCATATTATCCTCCCTATTGGACATTACTATTATCTTCTTCCCATAATTAATATGATTTTGTTACTATAGTGCTATTTATATACATATAAAGATTTGTATAAAATGTTATATTCAGCTGATATATGCTAGAATACACAAAAGGGATGGGCATTACATGGGACATATGTTACAATTTCTTCAATATTGGTTTGTATAATTCACCTCACTTATCTTAGTGCAATAAGATAAGTGATTGTGTCGTACAAAATAATACATACTTGGTTTTGCATCTAGTAAATCCTTCTTTACATACAAAAGTTGGTAGGGAGTTGCATGAAATGAGTTGTTGCATTTCCTATTATATGTCCACACATTAATGAAATGAAAGGGAAACAACATTTTTATCATACAGTTGTAAAATCATATTTTGTATGAGTATAGAACATATGATTATTCCTTTGGACTTTTCATTGATTGATCTTCATAATTATGGAAATGTTCATATGCTTGGATGATTGTCTACATTAATGTTGAATTTCAATAATACAATTACATTAAATGAGGAATAACAACGACTTGGTTAAACAATGCTTGTTGAATGCCATTGTGGTGATACTGAAGGTATGGGATGTTCCAACACTAAAGGTAATTGGAGATGAAGTAATGAAAATGTACATAATATATAATTCAACATGTTCATGACATAAGATTGTACAGGTGTGAAAGATATAAAACCAAGCTTGAGCTGCCAACTATAGCTAGTGTTGATTGTTGTTTTTACAATGCAATTGACACATGGTGGTAGGAAGAGGTGTCAAGTGAACCCTTGGTGGGATGCATGTCATCAGTGAATAATTATTAACACAAATTATTTATATGCTCTTCGATTATATTCAATATAACAAACAAAGTCTCTAGACATTTACAAATTATTTAAATAAGTTAATAAGGAAACTTTATACTAGTGTATGCCCACTACACGTGTTGGTAGGGGGAGGTCTCAAGTGAACACCTAGACTTTATTATGTTTTCTAGTGGACACATACAATAGCTCATTTATTATGTTTTCTAATGCATACATACAATGGCTTGTTGACAATACCTTATTATCTCATTGGGGCAATGTTATTCCTTTATTTTGACATCATATTTCAGAAAAAGCATGGTAATTTAACTCGATGGGTTACTTCAAATGGTTCAGAGTTCTTAATAGAAAGAAAGAGGTCTCGGGCTCAATTCCTTAGGCTGGTTGCCTTTCTGTATGTGGGCTTCACTCGATGTCCCTGCCAAGTCAACACACAATAATCTACATGGTCTGCTTTATACTCGGTACTATCCTCAAAATGAGATGAAGTTTTTGGAGGTTTCCTGGGGATGTATTTTCCAAGGAAGGTAAAAAGCATGGTAAAAAAATGAGTATAATGGAACATTCACATACTGAATAAATCACATATATCAAGTTTTTCTCTCATTTACTTGCTTACTAACTTATAAACCTTTTATAAGCTAATATAATAATAAGTAACTATAGTAACTAGTAACGAGATAATGGAGATCTATTGCAACAAAAGGTTGAGCCTCTTATGTAGCAAAGGTTTACCCTAGATGTCATTTGCATAATCATATTGCTAGAGAGAAGCCATTATTTGTAGATCCATATTGTTGGAGACTCTAATATATTATTCCTTCTACTCATTGAGAGATTAGATCAATGTGTTGTTTTTTGTGGGAATTTTTGCATATTTAATCAACCCCTATCTGTTGTCTTCAACATTTTTTGAGGTGAAGGAGTTATCATTAATCTGTGGGAGATACAATGGGTGACTCTTTCCAATTCGAGATTGATGTGTTTAAGACATTGGTTAGCTCTAAAACCAGACAAAGAATCCTAACCCCGACAGAGTAGATTCATTAAATAGTCGGATGTCATTCCTAAGGTGGATCTTCCATCCCTAAAGACAAGGAAAAAGGACCTCATTCTATCTAAGCATGCATAAATTGAAAACTTTACAGGCCTCTAGCATAGTCCAAGAACTACATAGTCATGAGGAGTGGAGCATTGAGCATCCAAGATTCAAGGTTAGGTATTTTCATTTGCACGTGGCCGAGGATAATTTGTGTTTCTTTTTAAAAATGGGTAGGATTAAGATTTGAGTTTTCTCTTCATGGGATCTAGAGGAATATTTTTATCTTATCGGTCTCTTAACTTAAACCCAGAAGAGGAGATCACAATAGCCATGTGTGGATCAAGTTGCATCACCTTCGTTTAACAATCTAGGAGTAAACAACCCTCAAAACCATCGAGCACAAACTAGGTCAATTCATTGATTGAGTGAAACCAAAAGGAAATATTTATTTGTGTGCTATAATAGTTGTGAAAGAGGATATGGAGAAGGGCCTCCTAGAGGCATTAAAAATTAATATGGGTGATTAGAGCCACCGAAAAGTTCTAAGCCATGAGTAACGTCCCTTTAAGTGAATCTCTCTTCATTAGTATGGGTACTTTGTAAAATTGCCCAAACATTCAAGAGGATCTATGTCCCTTAAAGGAACCTTTAAAACCCTCCAATGAAATGGAGAAAAATCCATTTAGAACAACAAATAATAGGTGTTAAAAATTGCATACTAAGGGGTTGTAGTAATCAAAGAAATCACAAGAAGGATTGTCCACAAAGAGTAACAATAGGTTTGAATCCCTTGAAGGAAAGTGAAGAGGTTGAGAAATCATGGGAAGAACCAGAAGACATAATAGAACCTCCCAATTATCAAAAGGAACAAGAGGTGGCTCCAAAAGAAACATAATCCCTACAGTCCCCATTAGAGGGGGACAAAAGGGGAAACCAACCAACTCTAGATGTCAATATAGAAATGAGGGAAGACCCCTAATTCCTCACATTTCCAAGTAGAAGAGACACACAAATCGGTAAGCTCTCCCCTCGCTATAAATGCTTCCTACATTAATGCTCTAAGAAAGAAGGAGTCGCCTCCTCTCACAAGAGGACGAAAAACTAATCAAGAAAATAGATAATTAGAAGCAGAATAAAACAAAGCATGAGGTAATAAGACTTAATAATATTTAGAATACTACTCATGTAATATTTTATCATGTAGTTGTTTTTCTCTTCCACTTTGTAAGAAAAATCCCTTGTCAAAGCTATTACAGCAAAAACTAGAAAGTCAAAAACAAAGAAACTTCATAAACTAGGTTTTATATATATTATAATAGACTGCAACCAATTCAAAAACTTTATATTATGAATTTTTAAAATTAAGCTACAACCTATTTTAATACAAAAATAACTATTTTTTCATATATATTAATATATTTGTTTGGGGGAGCTCGACTCTGAAAATGCTTGCGGTGGTTTTTTAAGGTAGGTTTTCCATTCATTTCATGATGTGCAGACACATGTGGTAGCTAGGTGGGCTAGCATCCCACCATCCATCCGACCCTACAGAGAACTTCTGAAAATAGACACGGGGGATATTTATGGAGAACAAAGAAGTGGATTTTGAGGATGACGCCCTAAGTACGACGAATATTTTCTACTTGAATGCAAACTTTTTTCACATGCAACAGGGTAGGAGGGCCTATGCATTGGATTTCCTAGTTTTGTAGGATTCGCTAGTTGGCGCCCTTCTGCAAGACGAGTCTTTTAAAGATGATGATACTTCTCAAGCAAGGTGGTAGGAATGGCTCTTCGTCATCTTTATCTCCCAAATATCATACTCTATTTTCTCCACTGCAAGAATATTTTTCCTCCCCGAGTCCATCCTTCAACCCTCATGATAGCAGGAATTCATTGTTCGTTTAGGGGAAGCCAAAAGCATAACATTTCATCAAGGCAACCAAAGGAAAAAAAATGGTGTTAGAGGGTGAAAAGAGAAAGGATAAAAATGGTGGTTGGTGATGATGTGAAGCTTGAGTTGATTCCAGATCTCCTAGGAAACATGACAGTCGACAGATTTTGCAATAAGATTGTGAGGTCAGAAACCTTGAGGGGTTGGATTGATGCTAATTGGACTTATGTGATACGGTACAAACCTGAATTTTATAGGATGGCATGAGGGTGGTTATGCTTTAAGTTTCGATCAAAAAATGATATGTTCGTCGGGGCCATCTAGGTTGGTTTTAAACGAATGGGTCTTGAGATTCAACCCTACTAGAGACCCCTTATCCCCAACTCAGATCTAGGATATTCTCCTAAATCTTCCTCTTATGTTATGGAAGGTGGCTAGATCAGCATCGGGCATGGGTGCAAGTGGAAGTGGGTGCAAGTGGAAGAGTACCTGCAGGAGGGTCTATTGGATGAAATAGAGTTAGTTTGTGGAATTTTTTCATGGCTTCAAAGAATCATTTACTAGAGAATCCCATTTAGACGTTATGGTTGTCATGATGTTGGCCATCTCTAGGATCAATGTTGTGAATCTAATTCTCAAAATCCCCCCTTCAAAAGATATGGAGGTAGAAACATATCATGAGGTGTCAGGGGGCGCGGTGTTATACAAAGAGGTAGAGAATACAAAGGAAGCACATCCCAGTTCAAAAGTCGCTCCTCTAGTGACTTGTGAGTCAGAATAAGGCGTTCGAAGACCCTCTCTCTAAGGACAAGATAGACACTCTCCCTAGTAAATCCCCTATTCGTCGTGTTTCAAATTAGTCTCAATTTACTATGGGAGAGATTCCACCTTTTAATTTCCTTGAGACAGGTTCGATATTCCTCAAGCTTGGGATTCCATTAGTTAATGTTTAGTGTCCTCCAACACTTGGACTTGATATCCATTTCCCTAATGGTCCTATCCCTCTGGTTTCTTCCTCCCTGTTTTTTTCAAATGTTACCCCTTCCCTTCCTTCTCTGGTGAAAGATACATTTCCTTCCTTCAATTTTTCCTCTCCTCCTCTTTCCCCCTTGGTTGGTTCCTTGAAAAGAAATAGTTCCAAGATGTTAGAAAAAGAGGACCATGGAGCAATAAAATAAAACAAATGTGGAAACAAAACACAGAAGATACATAATACAATAGAGACACAGATTTACATGGTTCACCCAGTGTGGGCTACGTCCACGAGAGAAATTGCCAGGTCCTTCCTTTATTATTATCCAGCATATGAAGGGATACAACCTACAACAAACCCGCTATAACTTCCTCTTCTTTCTCTCATAGTCTCGTATCTCATAATACAATATTCGCCATCAACAATAGTCGCAATACATTTCCCTCATAAAAGAGGGTTTCCTTCTAGGGCAAAAAAAACTAACATAATTGTTGAAAAGTTAACAAGAAACATGTGTCTAATTTACTTTTCCCTTAATTAAATTAGACAATAAATATTAATCTATTATTTCATTCATAACTGAGTGAGTTGAATTTGTAACAAAACTATAAGTGTAGTTAAGTGAGTTAAGATCAATTGTACTAGTTGTAACTAAACTTGCACTAGTGAGAGTTCAGTTAATCAGTGAACTCACATGCAACTGAAGATTTGCCACTGTTAACTACATGCATGTCAGATCCAGTGGAGACCCATTTGAGATAACAAGTGAAAGGGACAGTTTGGCTATCAGTTGTGATTTGATCACACATGCAGTGGATATGCTTATGATCATGTGCAAACTAGGCAATTCAAGAATTCGATCATTGTGATAATTCGAATTGTAGAGATTGTGCAGAGGAGGCAAGCTGTCTGGACACAGAAATTGGCACATGTATTTGCTGATTTGTGTATGACAGTGTGAGACGATTGTATTGTACTGAGATCTCTTGGATTAGAGTTTTGTATGAGATTGTTTCATGATTCAT
>SNQJ01S0064633.1:0-40605 GCA_010110895.2 Picea sitchensis
ATAGTTGATGGAAATCCTCTATTCTCACTAATAAACCCCTTCTAGGCAAGAGAAGTTGGTGGTCATTTCTCAAAATCTAAGTCTAAACAAATGCTATTATACCTGCACTTTTATTTGGCCCTTCTTTATTTTCTTCTTATCAGAAATACTGTCACCAACATTAGTCCAACTGGATGTATTTTTTGTACTTACAACGGCCTTGGGATAATGATAATTATCAATTTTGGCATGAGACTGAGGATAGGAACGGTCACTACTATGAATGTTACTCACTACTCTCTTTCACCACTTCTTGTTTTGGAAACTCTTCTTCACTGCATGGAGGAACTCTTTCAACTATAGGGGCTTGATCTCACATTGTCCACCAGTTGCTACAAGGAGTCTGTTCGAAGCTATATTTATTGAGCGTTGTTGTATACATGTTGTGATCATGCTATATGGTGCATTTCATTTGGTTAGTGAAGTAGGAGAACAATCAATCTTTGAAAACATCACATCATTCATACATTTCCAAATGTGAAAATAGAGCTCCAGCATGTCTTTCTGGTAGATTGAAATGACTAGATCTATCAGTGGTCACATGTGACTTTCCAGGCTTTCTACCTCGTGAGATCTCTCAGCCAGTTGGTCGTGATATTCCTGGTTATTTTCCTCATGAAAACCCTCAGCTCAATGGCAGAATTGCTCATTCAATGTTGAGGACACATGACCCGCTTGGGGCTCCTTCTGAAACTATACGAAACGGGGTAATTTACCTAATCTTGATTGTTGTTTTAAGTTTCTAACTTCTCATTTGTGAGTAGAATGGATTGTGTAAAGTTAACACAAATGTAATTTTATGCAGATATCTCCATATGGTGCGGGTGGTTTAACTGGAAGTGAGATTAGCAGTTTGGGTGATGGTTCTAGAATTGGGGTGGGTGGATTAGCTGGTGGAGTAGGTCCAGGAGGTGGTTCTAGAATTGGTTTGGGTGGGGTAGCTGCAGGTGCAGGTTTGTTAGGGCTGGCACCTTTGAATGATCCAGTTTTGATGGGGTAGAGACAAGGAGGGGTTGGCATAGATCCTGCTCTTTCTAGGACAGATGCATCTTTAAGACTGCTTGACAGTGCAATATCTGGTTCATATGGTTCATCTTTCAGGCTACCTGGGAAAGAGATTCATAAGGTTAGAAGAGAGTGGAGATCAATCATGGGAAAGAGATTCATAAGGTTGAAATGGGGGCTTGACATACTTTGGGGTAGAATTACCCGGGCTCTGTAGTTTGTTTGGCATGGTTATTTGCAATGGAAAGAGAGGGTGGCTAGCTTCAGGGGGTATCACTTGCAAAACTTACAATGGTTAAAGTGTGGTAGATTACTTAATCTTCTCTCAAAGTTTTATTTCTAGAGCGTTGAAGTTTGATATAGAGGACTGTCCTATTGAAATGAAATCTGATCATGCCCCCCTAGTGGTTTGGCTAGACTTTCCTACTAGTCCACACGATAATCAAATCCTTGACATACAAAAGAGAAATCTTTCCAAAAGAAAAATCCTCATGAATCAGGAAAATAGGGACAAGTTTGGTGTTTCTCTTAAGCAACAATTTCAGGTTATAAAGTACAATAGGGAAGATGTGACAACCAATGAGACCGGTGGTCATGTTCATAGTAGTTTGTTGATTCCAACAATCCACAAGGCCTTAAGTACTTGTAAAAGGTCTCATCCCAAGAAGAGGGCTACAAGTACCTTTTCGCCAAATCCATGGTATGATGAAGAATGTAAGGTAGACAAGAGATCTCTAAAAGAGAGAAATTTGGGCAAAGAAAATAAAAAGAAATATGAAAAATTAATACATTCAAAAAAACAAGAGTACGTAAATGCACGAAGAAAGGATTTAATCTCTCCTGGAAAACACAACCCCAAAGGATTTTGAATAGAAACAAAGGAGGAAGTAGACTGAAAACAATATTAGGAATGTCCAATGGTTAGAATATGTGAGACTCCTTTAGGGTGCATGAGAAAGATACTCCTCCCATAGTGAAAACATCAGTGGAACTATTCACAGCAGATGATATCAAGCAAGGAATGAAGAAGTTATCAAATGACAAACATAGGACATAGATGGGCTTCAAGCTGAATTTTTAAAATGGGGGGTTTAGCTCCTTGCACCTCGCATAAAAAAGATTTTCAATGGGGTCATCCATGATGATTTTCCGAGAGAATGGACCTCCAGTGTGATCATTCCTCTCTTTAAGAATGGAGATATCAATAACCCTTCCAACTACCGCACTATTATGGTCAACCCCCTCATGGGAAAGTTATTCGGGAGCATGATAGAGTGAAGAATCAACAGTTGGGCAAAAGATGAGGGAAAAAAGGGAAAAAGGGCAGGCGAGTTTTAGACTTAGGCATTCTACCATTGATCATTGTGTCACCCTTAGACATTTGATAGAGAAAATATGGGACAAACAAGGTGAAACAACCTAATGTTCTTTTGTGGACCTTAAGAAAGCCTTCGACACAGTGTCTGGAGAAAAACTATGGAACATAATGGAAGAGTTGGTTATCCAAGATGGATATAGTGCAATAGTTCACAGACTTTATAAGAATGTTGGAGCTGAAATAAGAACAAGTGAAGGAATCTCTGAATGTTTTGGTAGTGATATGGGTGTTAAACATGGATGTCCTCTATCTCCCACTTTGTTTGGTTTATACATTGATAAGTTGGAAGCATGGTTGAGCAGGACGGATGGAGAGGGTGTCCATCTAGCAGGGTATGTGGTGAAGCTACTTTTATATGCGGATGGTCTTATTCTAATTTTAAAAACAACACATGGATTAAGAAAACATTTAAAGGCCTTATAAGACTTTTGTCACGAGGTAGGGATGCAAGTGAACATTACCAAGACCAAAATCATGATCTTTTTTTTAAATGGAAAAGACAAACCAATCACCTTTCTTTTCAAAGGCAGTCCATTGGAGATAGTGAAAGAATACAAATATCTTGGGATTGACTTCCACTACAAGCTTAGTTGGGAGACTTGTAGAGAGAAAATGATACAGGGAGGATGAGACTCCAAAATAGGTGCAAAAAAGATGAAATTTGGGATTGGAAAACCAAAAAAACCCTCTTTGGTTTGCTGGTTACACCGATTGTTCTTTATGGTTGTGAAATATGGAGAAGCAACATGTCAACTTGTATATGGAGACACTAGAAATAATTCAGAAGAAATTAATTACTAGCAATCTCAAACTTAAAGCCACAGACTCGTATGCAATTCTTTTAGCTAAAACAAGTACTTTTTTGTTGGAGGCGACAACGGTAACCAAATTAATAAGCTATTTAAAGAAGGTGGAAAACATGGATAACCAACACTGGCTCAAGTTAGCTATGGAGGAGAAGTTAGAACGTAAGAAGAATACTTGGATGAAGAAAAATAAAACGTGGTTGAATAAGTGGAATATCAAGCTGCATGAATGTCCTAACACCAAGGAAGAAATAAAAAGGTTTGTGATTGAAAAATTTAGGATTGCCATGTGGATCAATCACAGTGGGCATAAAAAAACATACTACATCAAGGAGTTTAACCCAAATTGTGACCATACTGAGAAAACATATTTAGGGGCAACGTTTAACGGAAAAACAAGGTTGTTAGTTGCATAATTGAGGACAGGTTAACATCACCTCAGATATAAGACCGGTAGGTGGAAGGTACCCAGTGAAGTTTGGGAGGAGAGAACTTGCATATTCTGCAATAAGGGTATGGTGGAGACAAAGTGGCACTTTGTTACAGAATGTGCAGCCTAGGAGGGTATCCATAGTCAATATGAAAACTGGTTAAAGGTCGACAACATACACTAGCTATTTGACGAGGATAAGATCAACCAAATTGCTAGTCTTCTAGTCAAGATTCACAACAGAAGATCCGACATCGAAAAGAGTGTGAAGATGAGTTAGCTCTATTATTTTCTTGGTCCCTTAGGCTGTTTAGCCTCGTGGACGTCATTAAAATCAATCAATCAATCAATTTATGCCATGTGAAGGATGAACAAGTGTCGAGTCTAGCCAAATCAAAAAGGACCCTGGATGGTACGCGAGATTCGAGAGATGCCAACAAATATCCAAGTTTGAATCAGACTATAACAACGTTTTATAAAAATTATTGAACGTCATAAATACATTTAGGAGACCTAGTTCCAGTTTGGAGTGATGGTAAGACGAAAAATTTGGCCGGAAATGACAAGCAAAATGCCCGTCAATTTCCAACCGCATCACGTGAAGGTTGAAGGTTGTGGACATATCCTTTGTATGTCTTCTATGAGAAGTACCATAAAAGTCACTTTTGGATATTAATATTGAAAACTTTTCAAGCGTCCATGACAAGAAACCAAAGGAAACAGTAAAATAAAATAAAATAAAATAAATGAAGCCATTATCGATCCGTGGCCAAAACCTTATCTGCATTATCTAGGAGAGTTAAAAGAGCCCGCATATGCCACGTAGGAACGAAGACCATTAAAAATTACACATGCTCACCATATCATCGAGCCTCTTGATGACATGGCGTGCCTGAATGGCATAAATGGAGAGAGCAGGAAAAGGCACGTTAAAATTTGACCGCAAAGATTCTCGGGTTTTCTTCCATTGCTGCTTTTTTCCCTCCTAAGTGTTCTGCCTGGGGTTCTGCTGCCGGGATGATTTATCCAGTTCGTGACTAAAGCTCCACCCGCATTTGCATATCATTTTTCTCTGGAGCCTCTGATGCTCCCACTCCAACAGCAGGTTTCCAATATTCCATCTTCTCAAATTTGCAGACGCTGAAGGCCAAGAGCTATTTTAAAGGAAAAAGGCCAAAAAAAACAGATGAGTGAAGATTAGCTATGGAGGGTTTAAAATGACAGGGAAGGGTAAAGACAGAGATCAAGACCAAGAGCCTTCTCCTCCTGAGTTGAGTTTTGTTCATCTCTTGCAGCCGAACAACGGAGATTTGGCTGCAAACTGGGTCGTGGATGTCGGTCAAGAGCTCGACAACTACTTGGCCCAACTTTTAGTTACTGCGCTTTTCCAAGACGAGACCTCTTCTCTCAATTTTGCACAAGGTATGCTCGACTTCTCTTTGGATTTTGCATTTTGCTCATTTGGAAACTGAGCTCGGGGTTGGGGTTACCCTTGCTTTAGATCCACACCTTCCTTCCCTCTGGAGAACAAGAATAGGATAAAATAGGTTAAATCATATAGCTCATTACACTGCTCTGTCTTGTTTTTTCACTCTCTGCACTAGAGGGTAATATTTCTTTTAGAGTTGGCTTTATGTGCAGGAAGTGCAGTGTTGGGCGTTGTGGGCAGCCTCCTTGTGAGTTGGGGATGCATTACTCTTTTGGGTCGAAGTGTGGGTTGAGGGGCATGATTTCTGAGTTTAGAATCTGAGTTGGAGTCCCTTGCATCTTGTAGAGACAGAGTTATTCCCCAGACCGAGTCTCATCTTCTGTGGGTCGTATTCCTGCCTAGCGAACGCATTTCTTCTTGGCAGATTGTGTTGTCTTAGACCATAGTTTATTCTTCGTATTGCTAGGTCTTGTCACTATTGGGAGGCAAGCTAGGAATGTGTATTGAGTTGCTGATTAGTGGGGGAATCTTCTCTTAAGCTGGGCACATTCACCTTGCAAATTCTAGCAGCTCTGATTGTGGGCACTGATAACTGAGCTCGTGAGACCCTTTGCAGCTATTTACAGTGCCATTTTCTCAACACATGTAAAGATTACCCATAGCAATAAATATCAGGTTCTTTACTTCACATTTGCAGTTCTATTTGCTGTTCAATCAATGTACGATGGCTGTAACAATTTATTAAGTGCAATGGTTTCTTTGAGCTTCATATATGTTGGATGATTTCAGTTTATCTTTATCTCCCAAATTTGAGCAGCCATTAGATCTTAAGGACAATAATAATTTGCACTAAAAATACTATATCAGTAGACATATAATTCTTCTAAACCACAACTGTTTGACGAAGTAATTACACTCTAAACCAAGAAGATTTTCCAGAAAATTTGAGTGGGGAAAGTACACTATTGTTTGGGCTATGGAGTCAAATGGTTKTAAATGAGGGTCTRAGTGGGTATSGAGAAGTCCARCRGGGYATYCTRCTTTARAMAAATTCYGKAAKATTAGGTRTTTGAATCTTCATTATATACTATTGCCTMATAGATTCCCAACATAAAGGGAGAGCATACTACACTCTACCTCATTGAGGAACTAAGTCGAGCTACAAGAAACAATCAGAAACATGGTCAATCAGATGAAGATCTATGATTTAACATGGTCTGATCACACCTTGGACTGAAAGGTGTGAGGGAAATCCTAAGGAAACTATTAAGTGGGTCACTAGCTGACAGCTATATGACTTACTCCTCCTTTGGGCTTGGAATGACTATTAGGTCTTAATATTGATATTGTATTTTTTTTTAAATACCTACACAAAGGTGGCAATTGTGACGTGTTTCACTCTCTTCCCGTCGCTATTGCCACTTCCAAGACGTCTCTCTTTCCACCTCCAATATTGTCGCTCCCACAGCAACCACGTCGGAGCTAGTAACTCCTGGCCGTCATTGTTGCCACCTGATGGACGTCATTCTTGCGACGTCCAAGAGTGTCGCTCCCATAGCAACCACATCGAAGCTAATAACTCATCCTGTCGGTCTTGCCACCTTCATAACGTCTCTCTTTCCACCTTTTAAACGTCACTTTTTCCACCTTTGAAACGTCTCTCTTGCCATGTTTGAAACGTCTCACTTGCCACGTTTGAAATGTCGGTCTTGCCACCTTTGAAGTGTATCTCTTGTCATGTTTGAAACGTCTCACTTTCCATGTTTGCAATGTCTCACTTTCCATGTTTGAAATGTCGGTTCTTCCACGTTTGCAATGTCTCTCTTGCCACGTTTGAAACGTCAGTCTTGCCACATTTGCAATGTCTCTCTTGCCACGTTTGAAACGTCTCACTTGCCACGTTTGAAACGTCAGTATTGCCACATTTGCAATGTCTCTCTTTCCACGTTTGAAACATCGGTCTTGCCACGTTTGCAACGTCTCTCTTTCCACACTTGAAACGTCGCAATATAGACGAAAACTAGGTCGTCGGAAAAACGACGTCATGTGAAACGACGTTTGAGGGGGTCCGACGTTTGTCGGTCTTCCGACAATAGAAAGTGGTAATTGTGTCGAACGCGCCGTCGGAATTTGACCCAAATGCAGTAGTGTGATGATGGAGGAGAATGACGAGCACTTGCGCTTGGTACTACAGTGTCTGCAAGAGAACAAATTTTATGGGAAATTGTCTAAATGCTTGTTTTATCAATCGAAAATTCATTACTTAGGGCATGTCATCTCCGATGAAGGTATCAATGTGGATCCCTCAAAGTTCGAAGCTATTATGGAATGGCCTGTGCCGACAAATGTCCCTGAAGTGCGTATCTTCATGGGTTTAGCGGGATGTTATCGATGGTTTGTTGAGGGTTTTTCAAAGATATCAAATTTGATTACGAAATTGCAGAAGAAGAACAAGAAGTTTGTTTGGACCGATAAATGTGTGGAAGCATTTCATAGGCTCAAGGAGTTGTTGACAACAACACCGATACTAAAGGACCCTGACATTGATGTGGATTTCCTAGTATGCACTGACGCATCCAAGGAAGGCTTAGGTAAAGTCTTGATGCAAGACGGTTGAGTGATCACTTACATCTCGAGAGAGTTGAGAAGGCATGAGGAGAACTATGCGATGCACAATTTGGAGTTGTAGGCCATTTTCCATGCCTTGAGAGTTTGGAGACACTACCTTATTAGACAAAAATTTGAACTAAAAATGGACCATTGTGGACTACTGACGCAACTCCCCTACTCCCCCATAGGGCTGTGTGACCTCTCGGTATTGGATCCTCTGATTCTCGAGTCTAAAGACTTTGCAAAACATTAAAGGTCCCCTTTTGTATCTAAACATATGCCCCCTCGACTTCCTAGTGCAGGTCTGACAGCAACCTGCGACCTTCTCTTTCACTCTGCTGCAAAAGCTCAGAGTGTCGGCATTAGCTCCTTTTCGGATAATCTCTTTCTAGGTGTGACCACAGCTGTGACCACTTTCCTACACAAAAGGAGATTTGTGTTTCGTGATTTCGGGACTTCTATAGGTGAGTCACCCTGACTCCTTCAATTCCCAAACCCCAACAAGAGCTTAACGGATGTTAGCTCATTTCCTTATCTCAGCTCATGTGACCCTTCGCCACGACCTGGAGCCCATCCTTTAAGTGTGTCAAGATTTCATGTATCGGGAATTCCCGATACGAATTACCTTTGATCTCACGACTCATGAAATACTAAAAATTCTCCCTGGACAATCAACAGTCCATATCTCTCGCGATCAACGGCTTGGATATTTTCACAAATTTGTGTTTCGTGAGTTTTCATGAGCTTTCCCTTTGACTTCTCCAAGTCGCGAGTCAATGGAACATCGATCACTCTCCATGCGTCCCTCCCAAAGAACAGTTAGGATCATTGCGGTTCTTTCCCTTGCAAATATTCTGATGTATGTGTATCTTTGCCACGTGTCCTCTAGCAATGGACAATCTAGGATTTCTTCGGGTCTTCGTTCTTTGACGATATAAAATCTGAACTGAAAAATCCCTTTAGTTTTTCCCCAAAGTTCGAGATCTGTTGACAAGTGTCTCATCCCAGATCAATGACTCATGGCTCTTTGGGTGTCAGTGTTCCAGGAGTTTCAAGTTTCAAACTTTTGCCTTCCTCCAGATCTTCTGAGCTACTAACACATACCCTCCTAGTTTCAACGGTTCAGATATGCTCTGGCTCTTCGGATCTCCGTGCTCCAAGAGTTTCGAGTCTCAAACTTACCTCCTTATGTGCTTGTGATATCTGACAACTCATGCTTGATCAATCGAACGGTTGAGATCCCACTTCGGCGTTCCGACACTCCCGACTTTGGGCATCTCATGTTTCAAAACTGTTCTCTCTCCTAAGCTTGCAGAAACCAATGGCTGTCATTCCTTCTAGCGATTCAACACTTGATATTCACTTCCAGTGATCTGATAGCTCAAATATATCCCACTGATCGGATGGTCGAGATTATATTCTGGGTCTCCAGACTTCAGAAATCTCAAGTTTCAACCCCGATAGCTTCTCTCCTATGTACGCGAAGTGATAAGGTTCACGCATTTCTTTCTGATCCGACGAATATCATTCTTCTCGCCTATGGTCCAATGATCATGGTCATTCTTCCTCCTGAGCTTCTGACATCTCTCCACCATGGAAGATTTATCCTCTTTCAAAGGTTCCAAACCTTTGTTCTCCCGATGAATTCATCTTTGGGATCTCATCAACGCTTCGTGAAAAGTGTTATCTCTTCTGAGCTTCTATCCTTGAAAGGATTTCGATATCCCATGCATACCTTGTGTTCTCAGGATTTTGAATAATTCAGTTCAAAGGATTTTCTTGCAAATAAAACCTTCTCGCCCACCTGCCATTCTTTTTTGCTGGTTCTTTGAATCTTACTAGCTTCTTGACATTGTGCACACCTTGCACCTGGTCTAAGTTTCTTTGATTCTCTCTCTGAACTTCTCTGAGTCAATCCGAGACTTAGTCAACATACTCCTTGCGTTCGATATGCACACCTTGCATACAAGTATCAAAAGAGAAACAATTGAAACTCATCCAGCTTCATCATGAACTCATACAGTCAATCTCTCGAACAATCATACATGAATGAACTAACAAAATCATACACACAGAAACCCACATTCATTCAATCACACATGAAATGAACATAGTCCAAGGATTTGGGACAATTTTTGTCTGTTCTATTCATTCATGAAAAACAAAATACATAGTGTTCCTGCTACTCTACTCTGCTCTACTTCTCTCTATATTCTCTGTCTCCTTCTCTCTATTCTACCTCTTTTACAATAAAACAATGAAAAACTATCTAAGGATCGTCTCTCCTGAGCTCTCTTGTCATGTTCTAAAATCTATCATTTCAAATTCAAAGATATCACCTACTCTGTCCTATTACAATAACTACTAGTTATTTCCAGATAGAATCGACACTCCATATCTACATTTTCTTACAGTCCTTCAAGACTTTACAAACAAGTTACATTTTAAAATGTTGTTTACAAAAAAATATCCCAAAAACTGATTAAATTCTGAGTTGAATGCTTGATTTGAAACTCTTCCATTGTTGAGATGTCATTTGTTTTCCTCCATGCATGCGGTGTTGATTTTGAAGACTATGCTCCTGCATCATACTCCTCTGGTTAAAAAATTTCATTGATTCTTGTCCACAAGTTCCTACATGGTCTTTCCATGCTTCAAAATATTAGATTTTGTGACCCAACTTGCATCTTCCATTGGATGATCTTTCCACTTCACTAAATATTCAGGATATGTCTTCCTCCTGGTTTTCTTTTGATCCCTCTATTCAATAATTTTCTCCATCCAAGGTTTTTCTGCTATGGGCAATTGATCTTCCCACTGAATTTCCTTCTGATCATATGATTCTCCCGCTTCATCTCTCCTGTAAGTATATAGCTCTACAACATTGAGTATCGACAATATCCTAACATTGTCTGGCAACTCAATCTCATAAGCATTGGTTGTGAATTTTCTGAGAATCCTACATGGTCCTATCTTTTTCATCTTTAACTTGTTGTACTTTCCCCTTGGAAAACTCTCTTTTCTCAAATGAGATAAAACTTCATCTCCAACTTCGAATTGAATTTCTCTTCTCTTTTGATCAACTCGGCTCTTGTATTTCTAATTGTTGTTCTGTAGCTGTTCTCTGACTCTGTCATGGATTTTCTGTATTTTTATTGCAAAATCCTTTGCTCCAGCACTTCTAAAGTTATCTTGATTCAAATATCTCAATTTTGTAATCCCTCTTGGCTGTATACCATACACAATTTCAAATCGAATTTTCCCTTTTCTCCTGTTCACTGAATTGTTGAATGCAAATTCTGCTTGTGCCATAATCTGATCCCATTATCAACCTTGCTTAGTGACTAAAATTTTCAACAAGTTTTTGAGACTTATGTTTACTACTTTAGTTTGTCTATCTGTCTGAGGGTGATATGATGAACTAAAGAATACGTTCATCCCCATCCACTTCCATATATTCCTCCAAAAGTGTCCTACAAATTTTGTGTCCTTGTCTGAAACTATGGTCCTCGACGATCCATGTAGTCTCACTACTTCTCTGAAAAACAAATTGGCGATGTGAGTGGCATCACTTGTCTTATAGCATGGTATGAAATGTGCCATTTTTGAAAATCTGTCAACCACAAAAAATATGAAATCATTCCTTTTTGGGTTCTAGGAAATCCCAAAACAAAATCCATATTGATTACATCCCACGACCTTTTTGGAGTCGGTAATGGATGATACAAACCAGTGTTTTGTTGTCTCCCTTTTGCATACTAACAAATTCTACATTTGTTCAAAAACTTATTCACCTCTTCTCTCATGTTGGACCAATAATACAAATTTCTCAGCTGTGCAAATGTCTTATCATGACCAAAATGTCAAGCTAAACCTCCACTTTGTTTTTCTTTTAGTAGGTTGTTTCTCATTGAGCATTTTAGAATGCATAATTGGATCCCTTTGAATAGTAATCCATCCTGAATCAAATATCCATTCCATGGGATTTTGTCTCCAAATAAAGGATTCTTTCATGCCTCATAAGCTTCTTTGAAATCAAAATATTCTTTATACATCTTCTTGATGTGTTCAAACCCCAAAGTCTCCACCTAAAATTCATGTACAATCAAACTCCTCCTGCTCAAAGCATATACGACTTTGTTAGTAGTTCCAGCAATGTGTTTAATAACAAAAGTAAAATTCTGCATAAATTCTACTCATTTTGCATGTTTATGATTCAACTTCTCTTTCCTAGTAATAAATTGCAAAGCTTGATTATCACTATACAAGACAAATTCTTTAGGAATTAGATAATGTCTCCATTTTTCCAAAGCTTGAATCACCACATAAAAATCCTTGTCATATGTGGAATACTTCTTCTTGACATCATTCAGTTTTTCATTGAAATAAGCAACTGGCTTATTGTCCTAGCTCAAGACTGCTCCAATAGCTAATCCACTTGTGTTGCATCTCACCTGAAATGTTTTTCCAAAATCTGGTAAGACCAAAATTGCTTGCTTTGTTATTTTCTCCTTCAACACTTTGAAACTTCTTTCAAATTCTTCTGTCCAACTAAAGGACTTGTGTTTCTTATTCACAGTGTCCAGCATGTGTGCACATATGCCACTGAAATTTCTAATAAATTTTCTATAAAAACTCTCCAACCCATGAAAACTTCTTACCACAAATATGTTGCTTGGCGACAACCTTTCTCTGATCGCTCTCACTTTTTCTAGGTCCATCTTCAATTCATTTGAAGAAATTACAAAACCCAAATATATGGGCTCCTTCTTCATAAAATAACTCTTCTTTAGATTTATCAACAACTTCTCTTGCTGCAACCTTTCCATCACTAATGTCAAATGTCTTAAGTGTTATTCCTTTGTCTTGTTGAAGATTAGTATGTCATCCAGATATACTATGACAAATTTTCCTATGAAGTCTTTCAACACTTCATTCATTAACCTCATAAATGTGCTTGGTGCATTTGTCAACCCAAATGGCATGACCATCCATTCAAACAATCCTTCATTTGTCTTGAATGTTGTTTTCCATTCATCTCCCTCTCTCATTCTTATTTGATGATATCCGCTCTTCAAGTCTATCTTGCAAAAATAGCTTGCTCCACTCAAACAGTCCATCAAATCATCCATCCTCGATAAAGGAAATCTGTATCTAATGGTTATCTTATTAATGGCTCTAGAATCTATACACATTCTCCATCCTCCATCTTTCTTTGGACTTAATACAGTTGGTACTACACATGGTCTTAGGCTTTCTCTGACTAACCCTTTATCCAAGAACTCTTGGACTTGATTTTTGACCTCCTCATTTTCTCTAGGTGTCACCCTATAGGCTGCATTTTTGGTAAACTAGCTCCTAGAATAAGGTCAATATGATGGATTATAATCCTGATGGGTGACAATGAGTGTGGTAACTCATCCACTACTATATCAACAAAGTTTTCTAACAATTCCTGGATTTCTACAGGAAAATCTTCGATAGAATTATTTGTAAGGATAAATCTAGGCTTCTTCACCACAACAAACTACATTTCTTTCTCCTTCTTGACTTATTTTAAGATCTCCTTCCCACTCATGAGAAGTATTCTTTCACTAGCTTCCTTTTTCTACTCTTTGTCTTCTATGGGTAACAACATATCTATTCTACCATTTTTTTCTAGGGTATAAGTGTTATTTCTTCCATCATGAATAACCTTTCATTCATACTGCCATGACCTCCCCAATAAAATATGACAAACATCCATAGGAATTACATCACATAATATTTCATCTTTGTAACCCCCTATTTTAAATTCAACTTGGCATTGTTGACTTACCATGACTGGATGTCCTTTCTGCAACCACGATACCTTGTATCGCTTCGGATGTGCAGTTGTCTTCAACTCCAACTTTTCCACCATATTTGTGGATACTAGATTGTCAGTGATCCCATTGCCTATTATTACCTTGCAATATTTGTCTTTCAACTTGCAAGAAGTTCTGAACAGGCTTGTTCGCTAAATTGTTCCTATGGTCCTTCTTTGGCTTAAGAAGAATTTTCCTCATCACAAGGTTCCTTCCTCCTTCTGCTACTTCTGCTTCCACATGCTTCTGTGATTCAACAATGTGTTTTTCTCCGCCTCCTTCTCTTTTTCTATCAGGACATTCCCAAGATTTGTGTCCTTCTTTTCCACAGGTATAACATTTAACTATGCTGCCTCTAGCTCTTTCTCTTCCTCTACCTATGGAAAAAGAACTTCTTCCTCCAAATTGGCCTTCTTTAGAACTTCCACCCTTCTCATGGTGACTATGTTGTTTTTTAGCTTCAGGTTTCAACTTCTGGAACTTCTCTTTGTTGGCTCCATTGCCTCTACTTGAATTTCCTCCTTTTCTTCATTGGCTTTGCTTCTTGGCCAATTTTTCCTCAGCTTTCAAGGTTGCTTGATAGGAATCCTTGATTGTACTATCCGACATCATGCCAATCTCCTCTTGGATTTTGTACCTCAACCCATTGATATATCTGGTTGTCTTCTCATCTTCATTCTCTTTCTGTCCAACCCTAATGTGCAGTCGATAAAATTCTTCAGTGTACTCTTTCACTGATACACCCCTTTGCTTCAGGTTCTGTAATCTTCTGTAAATATTTATTTGGTAATCCTTCAGGATAAATTTGGCTTTCAGCTTAGCTAACATCCTATCCTAGTTTTTAATTCTCTACTTACCATTTCTCCTGCGTTCGTCTTGTAGTTTATCCCACCAAAACACTGCATGACCTTTCAGTCTTGTCACTGCATGCTTCACCATCTTGTCTTCTTCAATATCTATGTAATCGAAGTATTTTTCCATAGCACGTACCCAATCTAACAATTGTTCAACTTCCAAATTGCCTTCATACATAGGCACTCCTATCCTTTCTCTGGATCCTATTTTTGAAACAACTTTTATTAAGCGATCTTGTGTAACATCCTCTTCTATATTTTATTTTCCCTCTTCTTCCTCTTCACTCTCAATTTCACTGATATCTCCAGCATCTAGTGCTCTTATTTGTGTTATCTCCATGGCGTCCATTCTCATTCGGAGTTGCCTCATTTCTTCTTCCATTTCTACATTTTCTCTATGCCTTCTGGGTGGCATGATTTCACTGTGTCACCTACAAACAAAAATCAAATTTCTTTGATACCACAAAGGATACCAATTTTCCTTCTCTCCTTTTGTCTGTTGTCTGCAAACAAATTTAATTTAATCTCTGATACCACCTGATGCAACCCCCCTACTCCCCCGTAGGGCTGCGCGACCTCCCGGTCTTGGATCCTCTGATTCTCGATTCTAAAGACTCTCTAGAACCTTAAAGGTACCCTTTTATATCTAAACACAGCCCCCCTCAGCTTCTTCGTGCAGGTCTGACAACAACCCACAACCTTCCCTTTCACTTTGTTGCAAAATCTTAGAGTGTTGGCATTAGCTCCTTTTTGGATAAGCCCTTTATAGGTCTGGCCACGGTTGTGACCACCCACCTACACAAAAGGCACTTCACATTTTGTGATTTTGGGACTTCTTTAGGGGAGTCACCCTGACTATTTGAATTCTCGAAACCCCGACAAGATCTTAATGAATGTTATCTCCTTTCCTTATCTCAGCTCATGTGACCCTTCACCACAACCTGGAGCCCATCCTTTGAGCACATCGGGATTTTGTGTATCAAGAATTCTCAATACGAATTACCCCTGATCTCCCGACTCCCGAAATGATGAAATTTCTCCCTTGACAATCGACGGTCCAGATCTCCCATGCTCAACGACTTGGATCTTTTTGCAATTTCATGTTTCGTGAGTTTTCACAAGATAACCCTTTGACTTCTCCAAGTCGTGAGTTAGTGAAACGACGATCGCTCGCCATTCATCCCTCCCAACGGACGGTTAGGATCATTGTGGTTCTTTCCCATGTAAATCTTCCGACGTATGTTGATCTCTGCCACATTTCCTCTAGCGATGGATGGTCTAGGATTTCTTCAGCTCTTCGCGCTCCGGCGATCTCAAATCTAAACTGAAAACTCACTTCAGTTTTTCCCCGGAGTTCGAGATCTGTTGACAAGTGTCTCCTCCTGTATCAATGACTCATGAATCTTTGGCTTTCCGTGTTCAGGGAGTTTCAATTTTCAAACTTCCACCTTCCTCTAGATATTCCGAGATGCTGACACGTACCCTCCTAGCTTCAATGGTCCAGATATGCTTCGGCTCTTCAGCTCTCCATGCTTTGGGAGTTTCAAGTCTCAAACTTGCCTCCTTATGTGCTCACGATATTTGACGGATCATGCTTGATCAGTTGAACGACTGAGATTCCACTTTGGCATTCCAACACTCCAGACTTCGGGAATCTCAAGTTTCAAAACAATTCTCTCTCTTGAGCTTACAACAACCAACGACTGTGATTCCTCCTGGTGACTCGACACTTGATCTTCACTTCCAGTGATCTGATGTCTCAGATCTATCCCAATGATTAGATGGTCAAGATTCTATTTCGGGTCTCCGGACTTTGAAAATATCAAGTTTCAACCCCGATAGCTTCTCTCCTCTGTACGTGAAGTGATAAGGTTCACACACTTCTTTCTGATCCAACAACTGTCAATATTCTCCCCTATGGTCCAATGATCATGGTCGTTCTTCCTTTTGAGCTTCTAACATCTCTCCACCTTGGAAGTTTTATCTGCTTTCAAAGGTTCCAAACCTTTTTTCTCCCAACGAATCCTTCTCTGGGATCTCGTCAACACTTCATGAAAAGTGTTATCTCTTCTGAGCTTCTATCATTTAAAGTATTTCGATCTCCCATGCACACCTTCCATTCTTGGGATTTCAAATAACTTAGTTCGAAGGATTTTCTTGCAAAGAAAACCTTCTTGCCCACCCAACGCTCTTCTGTGTTGGTTCTTCGAAGCTTATTGGCTTCTTGACGCTATGAACACCTTACACTTGGTCTGATTTTATCTAATTCTCTCTCTGAACTTATCTGAGTCAATATGAGACTCATTCAATGCACTCCTTTCATTCAATATGCACACCTTGCATACAAGTAGAAGAGAAACAATTGAAACTCATCCAACTTCATCATGAACTCATACAGTCAATCTCTCGAACAATCATACATGAATGAACTAACTAAATAATACACACAGAAACCAAAATTCATTCAATCACACATGAAATGAACACAGTCCAAGGATTTGGGACAATTTCTATATGTTCTATTCATTCATGAAAAACAAAATATGTAGTGTTTCTGCTACTCTATTCTACTCTACTGCTCTCTCTATTCTCTATCTCCTTCTCTCTATTCTACCTCTTTTACAATACAACAATGAAAAACTATCTAAGGACCGGCTCTACTGAGCTCTCTCGTCCTATTATAAAATCTATCATTTCAAATTCAAATCTATCACCTACGCTCTCCTATTACAATAAATACTAGTTATTTCCAGATAGAGTCGACACTCTATATCTACAGTTTCTTACAGTCCTTTAAGACTTTACAAACAAGTTACATTTTAAAATGTTGTTTACAAAAAAATATCCCAACAACCGATTAAATTCTAAGTTAAATGCTTGATTTCAAACTCTTCCATTACTGAGAAACCATTCATTTGCCTCCATGCGTGTGCTATTAATTTTGAAGGCAATGCTCCTACATCAACTACAACACATCTTTACGCAAAGTGACTTAAACGCGTGATAATGACATTGGTTGGAATTTCTTAGCGAGTATGATTTTGAGATTACTTACATAAAAGGGACAGTGGACATAGTGGAGGATGCATTGAGTCGGAGACCATGCATATTTTCAGTGATGCCTCTTCAGATGAATATACACGAAATGATTCTAACCTTACAGTGAGACGATGACTTGTACCAAGAGGTCAGGATTTTATCGGACAAAACACAATGATGGTGCCAAAATTTGAAGGATTTACTTTGGATAACGACGAATTATTGATATTTAAAAGTCAAATTTACATATTGTCCAACAACGAGTTGAGGAGGTTGATCCTAAACGAGGCTCACATAGCAGTGTACATGGCTCACCCAAGAGTCACGAAGATGAGGGCAAACCTTAAACCTTTATTCTTCTAGAAAGGAATGAAGGCAGACATAGTCAACTACGTGGCAAGATGTCTAGAATCTCAGTAGGTGAAGGCTAAACATAGACATCCAACAGGATTACTACAACCATATGCTATTCCAGAATCGAAATGCGAGGTCATTTTGATGGATTTCATTGTTGGATTTCCACTAACGGCAAGGAGACAGGAATCATTTTTTGTGGTAGTCGACACTCTGATGAAGAGTGCTCATTTTATTCCTATGCATATGACGTATCAGGCACCTGAAATAGCTATAGTTTTCATCAGTGAGATTGTGAGGCTGCATGGCGTGCCTAAGAGAATTATATCTGATAGAGGATCGACATTTATAGGATGATTTTGGACTAGTTTCCAAGAGGCCCTGGGAACCCAACTTAACTTTAGTACAACATATCATCCTGAGACAGACGAGTAGACCAAATGAACAAACCAAATCTTGGAGGATATGTTGTGTATGTACATTATGGACCAACATAAGCGTTGGGAAGAATTCTTTCCATTGGTATAATTTTCATATAACAACAGTTATCAAAGCACCATTAAGATGGAGCCTTTCACATTTCTTTACGGGAGACCATATCAGACACCTTTGAGTTGGGATTGACTTGAGGATAGGGTCTTGGTGGGACCAGAAGAGATACAAGAAATGCAAGATCAAATGCAAACAATAAGACAAAGGATCAAGGAAGTGCAGAATCAGGAGAAGAGTTGTGTCTATGCGCATCGTGACGACCGTAGTTATGAAATTGGCGATCGAGTCTTCTTGCGGGTGAAACCACATAAAAGTTAGATCAAGTTTGGAAAGGGTGCTAAACTCTCTCCTAGGTTCATGGGACCTTTCGAGATTATGGAAAATAAGGGTCTCGTGGCCTATCAACTAGCCTTGCCTGATTCTTTGAGGCGTATGCAAGATGTTTTTCATGTATTTGTTTTGAGACATTATATTAGTGACCCTACACATGTTATTTACATGATTTCCTTCTAGGTATCTGACATGGTTGCATGCACAACAGAGCTAGTCCGCATCCTGGTCCATCGCATTCGATAGCTACGATGTCGAACAATAGATCAGGTCAAGGTCCAGTGGGACAACTATAGTTCATACTCGGTGAACTGGGAGGATGCATATGATATGCGCCAATAGTTTCCATTTTTGTTTGATAGATAGACTTATGATACTATGATACACTTTATTTCGGCACTTATATAATGTAAAACTTCGACACAAATTTTAAACCAAGAGGGGGTGTATGTAACATCTCTCTCTTGCGCACACTGAGAAAACTTATTATTTGAGGACACTTGCATGCAAGTGATCCGGGTTATTATACTATTGGTCGTTTTGATTATGATTATGAGACATTATGGGTTTGATGATATGTTATTTTCTTTTATTTACATAGACAGGTGTTATTGACTGGGTTCTCCTGAGTGTGAAGGACTTTGGACATTGAGGATGTAGAGGCATCGATGAAACCCCTTAGACTCTAGATTGATTCAGGGAGTGGACTATTGGGTTTGAATGTTGTTGATGTGACATATGTAGATATGATTAGATATTATGATGATTGATTATTATTGCTGACATGATTCCTAGATGGATGTAGGTTGACGATAGTTGGCCGACCAAACTCACATTTGGAGTAGAGGGGTAACACATGACAACCAGATACATTGAGGGAGAGGTGTGGCAGCATAGACAACCTACTAACACTCTCGTCGTGGCTCAAACTATAGGTTAATGATTACCTAGTTCGAGAAGACCCACGATTTTGTGAGGGCATACTATGATAGTCACTCATGATTATTATAAGGGGTGTGCAATAAGACAGGGGCCTTATTTATTAAAGGCTCTTAGTCTCCCACAATATCACCTGGCGGAGTATTGACTCCAAGTTTTTGAAGTTTGCCAAATTCATTTAAGAGGCGAGTGACACCCTTGGAGAATGCAGTGCGTCTTGAAGGGCACGTTGCACAAGAAAAATGGAAAGAGGCGAGTGGCACCCTTGGAGCACGTAGTGCGTCTTGAAGGGAACGTCGCGATTTTAACTGGTAAGGGAATAAACCTAGTTAGCCTTAAAATGAATGATGTTATAAGTAAATTTTAATGACTAATTTTTCCCTTAAGAACTGTCGCCAAGCCTAGTGAATTAAAAACCTAGGTATGAGTAGAACCTTTGAACAAAAAAACAAAAAACTAACTAGGCGTATAACTGGATTAAAGTGAAAATTTTAATTCCCTAAGGTTCTTTGTATAAAATTTTAATTCACTAAGGTTCTTTTATAAAATTTTAATTCACTTAGATTCTTTTTATCAAATTTCAATTCAATAAAGGTTCTTTTATAGCTAATAAGAGAAATTCAAACTTTAATTATTAAAGTAAAAAAAGGGGGGGGGGAATTATAATGGAGGATTAAATTCATAAGAAGAGTAAATGGTTGTTTATCTATACTACTAATTATGAACTTTGTTCTAAAAAAGGGAAGCTTAAAAGAAGAGGAAACTTAAGGAAAAAGTAAAACTTAAAAAAGGGGGAAACTTAAAGAAAAAGATGAATGTCTAACTTAGTAAGGAATCTAGCCTTTGGAACTTTCTATTTATGAACTCAACTAGGAATTAAGTAAGGTGTAAGTCATTTAAGAATTGTAAGGGAATATTGGGACACCGAGGAGCATTTTTAGGAATGCTCTTAGTGGGTGAGGGAAATAGGAGTATTTAATTAATTAACAAAATTGATTTTTCTGGTGCAACTAGGGGATCGGGCGACATGTGTACATGAGAGGTTTTTAGAAATCAATTAAATGAAAAAGGATTTTAATGAGAATTTGGGAAACTAATTACTTGAAAAATCTATAAACGAGATGGTGGAGGAGGAGTATGGATCATCATCTGGTTTGTGTAACGTTACGCTGCTTAAATTTATCTTGACTGAACTTTCTCTTGTGGCAGTTGGGATACCCAGCTTGGGTAACAAGTAGTAGCTCGATATTGTGAGGTGATATGGGTGCTAGCATTCTCTGGCATTGTGTGTGTGGCCCCTTTGCGGCTCAGGAGGCTCAAGGGAAATAAGAGTACCCCTAGCATTGGTTGGGAGGTACCGGTGAGGTCACATCAGTTGCAAAGCAGGAGCTGGATGGAGAGCACCCAGGATAGCGACTTTGGAGCATTCACATTTGGCTAAGGTACACCTGTTAAAGTTGTTACTTGCAATGAAATTTAATTTACACATGTTTATTTTTCTGTACTCAGTTGAAGATTTCATTACCATGAGATTTATTGCACATGAATTCCTACGGTAATTGTAATCTCCTTATCGCTTGATTTATTCAGTAAGAACCTTTGCTATCCACTCCTATGGTAATTGTAATCCCCTTGTCACTTGCTTTATTCTATAAGAACCCTTGCTATGCACTCTATCCTTTATTTATGAGTTACTGTCTCTTTGCGCCCGGCCAGAATGAGCTCGAGATCAGAACCTTGCCTATGTTCTAGTATCTCCTGCCTGCGTTTTCTTTATTCCTTGATTGCAATTTTATTTCATTAGTTTCTTCTCCACAGAGAAGATCTCGATGGAGATTGTGTTTTTATCCTCTATTCCATGATCCTTTAAGTTATTAGTCTGTGCCTAAGTAGTCGTCTAGGAGATGAATCGATGGTCATCACTCCGGTGTTTAAGGAATTAGATTCAAATGCCCTACTTTCCTGTGCATGGATAATAAATGTAGGATCATTCTCTTCCCAACAAGGAATTCTCTCCTAGGCGTTTATTCTCTCCTTTCCACCACTGTTGTTTCTCTGTGTTTTCTGTTATGAGTAATCTTTGATCTATGCTTTTTTCTTTTATGCATAATCCCTGCGTCCTTCCCAGAATTTCATCTCTGCATTTTTGAATGATACAACTTTGCGTTTGATTTGATAAATCCCAACATTTTTGGATGGTAAAACTATGCATTTTTTATTGATAAATCCCAGTGTTTTGAAATGGTAAAATCTCTACATGTTTTTGATAAAACACAGTGAATCTATACATTGCCTGACAATGAATTTTTATTCTCTAATCAAATGCTTGACAACAAATTTTTATGCTCTAAACACAACATTCAACCACGCTTTTTTTTTTTATTGGCATATTACACAACATTCAACCACGTTTTTATGGGCATATTACACAACATTCAACCACATTTTTCTTGGCATTTTACACAATACGCAACCACATTTTTCTGGTCATATTACACAACATTCAACCACGTTTTTGTTGGCGTTTTACACAGTATGAAACCACATTTTTCTGGGCATATTACACAGCATTCAACCACGTTTTTCTTGGCGTTTTACACAGTATGCATCCACGTTTTTCTGGGCATATTACACAGCATTGAACCATGTTTTTCTTGGAATTTTACATAGTATGAAACCATGAGTTTCTAGGTATCTCACACAACATTCAACCACGTTTTTCTTGCCATTTTTACACAGTATGCAACCACGATTTTCTTGGCATATTACAAAGAGTTTACCCCACGATTTCTAGGTGATTTACCCAGCCTTTACCCAACGATTTCAACAGATTATCAATATGTTTATCAATAGTTTTATGAATGGAATTATCATTAGACTTGTTAATGGACAACGACATTGATTGTTGATAGCAATTATGAAAGACAACATTTTTGCATGTGAATGTCAACGTTTTTGTATATGAATGACAATATTGTATTATGGGAATGACAACGTTGTGATTACTGTTGTGTATGACTGCGTTTTCATCAAATATATGATTAGATAGCAAATTTATTAGTCAGATATTTTATTAGATAGCGATTTTATTAGACAACAAATTCATCTGTTGATAGACAACACCCTTATATATAGATGACAACGAATTTATATAATAGACATCAATTTTTATATATAACAGAAAAAAATTTCATATATAATAAACAACAATTTTTATATATAACAGACAACAATTTCATACATGATAGACAACATTTCATATGATCACATCGATTTATATATTTTATAAACAATGATATCATGTGTCTAATAGACAACGATATCATAGGGTTGATAGACAACATTATCACATATTTAATATTCAACAATATCATGTATTTAATAGACATGATGTCATGTATTTTATAGACAAAGAAATCATACATTTAATAGACAACAATATCATATGGTTGATAGACAACATTGTCCTATATTTTATAGACTGCAATATCATGTGCTTAATAGATCGTGATGTTGTTGTTGACCATGAATAGTAATAGACAGAGATATTATTGTTAGACAGCGAAATAATTGGTACACAACGATGTAGTAACAAATGAATGGTTAGCATGGTATCCCTACATACTGCTAACTTGATCTAATCTGGATTATGTTCTTTTCTTTTTAAATGGTTAGGGTAAATATATATGGATTGTTGATTTCTTCTTAACAGATAGCATGTTATTACAGAATGGATTCTCGAGGGAATATTTCATCGATGTCTAGTCGCTTCATTTAATTGATGTATGTTTGTAATAGAATTTATTGCGCTAGGAATTTAATGTGATGTATGATTGTTATAGTAGTCAGATTTCCCTTGCATCTTGTTGACTTATCGATTGGGTTCTTGGGTTTAGTCTTCATGTATTTTTGACAGTTAATTAGGTCTCCTAGTGCGTTGTATATTTCTTGGGTTATTGGTCTAGATATGTTATGTCGTGCCTTGGTTATTGTCTCGCCTACTACTTGTGATGGTCTGATTCTTGATGAGGGGATCATTGTCCATCTGATTGATAGATGCGAATGATAACCTGGCCAGAGTATTGTGCTTCCCGAGGTGGGCGTATTGTTCATTGTAATTGATGTTTTTAATTGGTTTTGTAATGCCTTAATGTGTTGGGTTTGTGCGCCGTAGAGGTTTATAGTTACTGGTCGTCGAAGCCATTGTGTCGGGTTGTTGATGTTGTCCTTTAGCGTGTAGGCATTGTCTTTCTTCTGTCGGGCGAGTAGCTGTTTTTATCTGTTTATTGATTATCGCATGTTTCATCCAGTTGCATGATGTTCTAGTATGTTGGGTCGTTGTTGTATTTTTCTTGATTTGCGTGCATTGTGTTCATAGTCAAGTGGAGTTGATTAATTATTGTTGTTGTTTCCTTCTTGCTTAAAACAAACAAACAAACAAAAAAATTCTTTTGCGTTGCATCGCATGTAGTTGAAACGATCAGGGTCATTACAAAGAGATCCAATAATATAAAAGAGATATATTAGATGTATATAGAAAGATTCACAGATATACATTAATACATAATTTCTATTAATTAGTGAAATGTACAGAAATGTAAAATTACAGAGTGAAAGACTCACTAGAATGATGAAAAATTATCTCTAAGAAGAGATGTGATGGCTATGCACATTCGAAAGAAGATGGATGTTTCAATACGGCTCCAAAGACCTTTTTAACATAAATAAAATACAAAATCCTAACCCCAGAAGATGAAAATCCAATAGTTTTGTGGACCCCATTTTGGGTAGTTTGGTCTATCAACTTCCGAGGGGCGTAACTTTGGCATACAATCTCTGTTTGGGGTGCACGATAGCTCGTTGGAAAGGTATCAAAAAGAGATTCATTTTGGGGGATCAATAAGATCCTTTGACCCTAATTATGGTGACCAATCATGGAAAAACATCATTTAGGCTCTCAAAATCACCTTAGAAGTTTAGGAACTGAAAAGCTGCTAGAATTAGTAAATTTCTAACGAACCATTTTGAGCCAATTGGAATAGGTGAGTGGCCACCAATATCCTCTTGGATCAATCATCCCTCCTTAGGAATGAATCATCTCCATTACATTGAGTTACCGGGGGAGAGGGGAAAGCGTTTGTTGAATCTGAATCTTGGTGAGTTGCTTTCCTTGCTAGAGAATTTGGGTTGCTTAGCTTATTGAAGACTACCATGAACTTGTTCCTGGTGGGGATGAATGTGTTCAACAAACCTATTGTATCTTGACTTGACTGGGTATTTCTTAGGTACCATTGTAGGTGAAGAAACAATATCTTCTTTCTCTTCTGCAATATGCTTTTGTTGGAAAGAAAGGTCTTGGGCCAAGGATGCAATGGTTGTAGTGTCCTTTTTTTCACCTTTTGAACAAATTGTGAAGAGGCTGAATTTTGCAGTATGAGAGATTACCTTGCAGCATTGTTCTGGTGGGAAAATATTCATAATTACTTCTGGTATATTGTACAGATGACCCCCCAGAGTAACAATGATACTACGGGGTCGAGAATCATAAATAACATGGCCCTTCCACATATATGGCTGGCCCAAAAAGACATCATAGACATCCAGTGGGGAAAAATCACATAATACATCATCCTTGAAGGGTTTGATGTTGTATGAAAATCGACACTGTTGGCTGACATGGAGATATTGTCCTTGGAGAAGCCACCCGATGTTGTATGGTAGCAAGTGTGGTGTTGTCAACAATACCAACTGTTGGATGACCTCTGTTGAGATGAGGTTCTTCTAGCTTCCACTATCAACAAAAAAATGCAGCAGGGTCCCATTCACACACATTTGCAAATGAAAAGTGTTCTCCCCCTCTTCAGGATCTGTTGATTCTTATGATTGAATTGTTGCGGTCATGAAAGTAGTAGTGGGGTCTATGTCGATGATCTGTATTCTCCAATTATTTTCTGAATCAGGATTTGGCTCTTTTTATTTGATCTCGGCCACCATTGATTGTTTTCAGTGACATTAATCAATGTTGTGCTAGGGGACTTTTTGGAAATGGCACCACTTTCCAGTGCCTTTCTTTTTCTTTTTGTTACCCTTCTTTTCATATGGCTTGGACTGGGCTTCTGGAGGCTAGTTGTTAGGACAGTCTTTACCATACTTTGGTTGTTGTGGATTTCCAGACACGAACTCCCATTTGTTCTCGTGCCTAAATTTCTTCTTGATTTTGACATCATATCGATAGGAAACTCCCAGTGATGAGATGTCCAAAAAATCCATTTCAGTTTGGATGTACCTATGTAGACCCCCTTGATATTTCAGAACTAGATGTTGCTCATATTCTTTGATACGTAGTTTGGTGCGCAAGGTATGGAAATTATTTGTGAACTTCGGCACTATTTGTCCCCTCTCTTATTGCATTCTGGTCCATTTCATGTACTGGTCGTCATAGTTACCAACAGGGTAATATTGTTCCTTGACAACATCCACAAAAAAATCCCGAGTGGGCTCAGCCCCATATATTCCAGACTCCTCTATGGAAATTTTCTCCCATTAAATTTCCCACCAATTTTTGATATGGGGGAGAGCCTTAATGAGTGTGAAGATGATATTTTCCCTTTCATAAAAAATGTGAATAGAGAAATAACCTTCTAGTAGATTTAACCATTTCTCTAGGGAATCCACATCTATCCAACCTTCAAATACAAGAATATCAAAATTAACTTGTACCTTGAAAGGATAAGCGCCTCCAAAGTGGCCTCTCGATGAATATGCACCTGTTTTTATCGAAATGCATTGAAGGATATAGGAAAAATTCTCCATCATTTCATCCCTCTATCACATGAGAGCTTGCTCGAGCAATAGATTAATATAATCTTTCTCTCTATCATTTTTATTTTCTTGCCATGTAGGGTTTCTTGGGTGTGTGAGAGAGGTTGTACTCAAGAGAGACAAGTTCAAGACCAAACTTTCTATACTCTAACCTCGTCGAGGACATGCACTGAAAAGTGGTCAAGAGCATCCTGCTCTAAGACCATTGATCCAGATTAATTTGAGGAAGAAATGAGAGCAGAGATATAATACAGAAATATATCGAGATATTGCAAGGGATCCAATAATATAACAAAGATATATCAGATGTATATAACAAGATGCACATATATACAGTAATACACAATTTCTATTAATGAGTGAAATGTACAGAACTGTAAAATTATAGAGTGAAAGACTTGCTAGAATGGTGACAACTTATCTTTGAGAAGAGATGTAATGGCTACGCTCATTCACAAGAATATGGATGTTACAATGGGGCTCCAAAGGAATTTTTAACATAAATAAAATCCAAAACCCTAACCCAGGAAGATGAAAAGCCAATAGTTTTGTGAACCCTGTTTTTGGTACTTTGGTGTATCAACTTCCCGGGAGTGTAACTTTGGCATATGATCTCTATTTGGGGTGCACAATAACTCATTGGAAAGGTATTGATGAGGCACTTCATTTTGTGGGTTCAATCAAAATCTTTGACTATTATTGAGGTGCTAGATAGTGAAAAAATATCATTTAGACCCTCAAAATGGCCCCAGAAGTTTAGGAACCAAAAAAATACTAAAAATATTAAATTTCCAACGAACTGTTTTGAGATAGTTGGAATAGCGGGGTGGCCACCGAGATCCCCCTAGATCAACCAATAAAATGCTACTTCAAATTACACTTGGCTACTTGAAATGACACTTGGCAGTGTCATGCTTATCATTTTTATTTTATGTAGGTTTTAAAAAAAGTGCCACCAAAATAGCTTTTTGATTTTAACAATGTCTTTGACTATCAATTTTTAATTTTTTTATTATATTATGATACGCTTTTTAATAAAATTTTAATTTTAACTTTTTTCAATTCTCACTAATTTTTAATTTTATTTTATTAAAGTCCATTTTATTTCCAAGCCTTCAATCTAGATACAATTTCTCTAGAGGTCTATCTGGTTCATTCCTAGCATGTACAACATATGGTCGATCAATCTCCCCTGGCAGTCAAGGATATTCATAAGAACACACCTTTGTTATTCAATCATCAGATAGACTAATATCATCCACATCTAGGAAAATTGTATACGAATTTTCTCATCATGGAACAAGCACGAACACATGTGAAAACACATGAAACCATATCCACCAGTGCGATGATCCGCCCTAAGTCACCTATTAGAGACAAGCCCATATGAACCAATAGGAACGTAAGGCACATGAAAAGTTTGGTGAGAAAAAGAGTAATTTACATATCTCTTCTGACTTTTGATCCTCGACCTTTCATTTTAGAATAAATTATTACCTTCATATCGCTTTCAATTTTTGGTTTTAACTAAATGTTTGTTTTAATTTTTGGTTTTTTATTTTTTATTTTATATTCAATATTAAATTAAATAGTATCATGTGCAATTAACTCGAACAAGGTATGGTTGGGAGAAGGTTGGATACATTATCAAAGATATTTTAATGGTTAATGGCTAACCTAGTTATAAGGTTGGACGGTCTTGATCAACTATGGTAGCCTAGGCCCGCCACTTATATGATTGTGGGCATTGGCTTGTTGGCTTCATCAAGAGTTGAAGTGACACCGTATATATATTTCCTGCCTCCACCAACAACCCTCCCTCAATCCTATACTATTGATAACCTAGGAAAGCAAGGCCACTTGGGCAGGAGCAATGAAAAACAATCAATCAATATTATATATTATAGGTATGGTTGTATATATAAATGCCCTATGGAAATGACTCAAGAAAATGTTTGTCATAATTTATATAGATTTTACTATCGTAAAAATGTTGGCTCAACCACTTCAATATTGATCCATATCTACTAATTTATTAACTACTTATTTTTTAATTAAAAATATTTGGAAATAGTGTGATATCTTCCTTCGGAGAGAAACTCTACACAACTTATTAATAAAATAAAAAACTTTTTTGAGTGTTTTTTGTTTTCATCTTGTATTTTAATAATTTTATGTGTATGAAAAAACAAGTAAATAAATCAATAAATCGTTATTTAATATATACTAATCAATATTTATAACAGATGTTTTAAGCTCTTACTTGGCTTTCAACAAACGTTATGCAGATTATAATGACTATTGGAAATGAGAACTCTTATCTTTATTAGAGTTTAGAGTTTATGACTTAAGTGGATAATGAAGTTAATATTTGTAAAAACAATATGCAAACCCAAACTGTTTGAAGGAAATCAATAAACACTTCAAGGAATATATGCAATCTTAATTTTTTTCTTCTTCCCCTAGCATATTGAACACAATCCTAATAAAATCATTCATTTATCTTTGTAATAACTAGAATTGATACTAAAATAGAGAGCCCATTGTTGTTAGTGAGGATTGAGCATTTCTTACCACTATAAGTTTATGTGAAATACCTTCAATATTGTTACACCTTATAGTGATTATTCATTTTGAGGCTTATGTCTTGAAAGAGCGTCAGGGCTATGCCTCTATCATAAATTCTCTCATATATTTTCACATGAAGACCATTGGAAGGAATAGGACTGTCCATCTTGACCCACACCACCCTAGATATTACATCACTATGATTTCAAAATACAATAGAACTACACATGTCAGAAAACAAATCATAGGGAACAACTCACTGGAGTGCAATTTTTCTTCTGTTATTTGCAAACACTAAACCATTAATTTTTTGTTTCATTTTTTGTCTATTATTTGCAAACACTGAAGAAAGATTAATGTGCATTATATACCATAAATTTATGTGCCACGTTAATGCTTCATACAAATATATATTAGTTTATACTATTAAACTGCCACATCACTATATAAGGTGTTTCCTTGTGCTAATTAATTTGGAGAGAACATGTTAAGCTTTATTTGAAACTGAATTTAATCATTGAAATACACTGAAAAATGCATATAATTTCCTACGACATACTTCTGGAATAAATATTTATGTAACTGAAGGTTCGATACAACATGAGTTCAAATTCTAAATAAGGAGTTTTATCTATAAAATTGTGGAATGCCAATGCTCTTATGTATAATTAAACTATGATTGCATGGAGCACACACAAGAGAAGACCAACCTTATCCTTGTCGTATGTCATGTTTACTTAAATATAAAAACAGATTTGTCACTTATTTGTGAGCTTACCAATGCAATCTCATATTGAAAATTGAGATAATTTAATAAACAAAGAATATGCTAGTCTTGCTTGCAAAAAAAAGAAGCAGAACAACATAAGACAATCATTTCAAGCACGTCAACTTTCCCAAAAAAATATTAAACAACCATAACAATGTTGTCCA
This sequence comes from Picea sitchensis, assembly GCA_010110895.2. NCBI lineage: Eukaryota > Viridiplantae > Streptophyta > Pinopsida > Pinales > Pinaceae > Picea > Picea sitchensis. Next base: position 29,875 of record SNQJ01S0064633.1, read on the forward strand.
TTCTTATAATTACGATGAACTTTCGCAACAAAGAATTAAACAACTAAAACAATTTCATCCTTTCTTATAATTTCAGTCTCTGCCCATCCCTAAAGGCACTGACTTGTTGTTATGCAACCATCCTTGTTGAACTAAAATTACATTATAAAAGGTTCCAACTATGTACTAAATAATTATAAAGATTTCAACTATGTATTATATAAATTTTGGAATATGTTATTTGCAATTTTTATTTATAAAATACATGGTTGGAGATATTGGATTATTTCACTAAAATTATGTTATAAGAGATTTCAACTAGTTACTAAATAATTATAAAATATTTCAACTATGTATTAAATAAAATTAAACATATGCTATCTATAATTTTTAATTTTTAATAATAGATAATTTTAGTTAGAAGGTGATTTTTGAGGGGCTCCGCGTTTTCCCTCTCCCACAGGCCTAAGCCCACGTCTTTTTCTTGTTGTCAGTAAACAACTCATGGTTGGAGGTGGTTTATCGAACTTTCTCTAGTGATCAAGCTTACCCGCGGTTTTATTCTTACTAAATATGGCAATCTACGATGATGAGGTGGATTATTCTTTGGGCCCTTGTGAACTGTTAGTCTGGGAACAACCAGTTGTCATCTCCCCCTCTTTCTTTCTCTTGGATTTGTGTCTATCAGAGGTAGATCATTCTATGGTTTCTTCTCAGTTTTCTCATCCTCCCCATGTCTATGAAGTTGTTGTTGATGGCTATGTTTTTGGTTCGGTGTTAGAGCCTTTGACTTCTAGGGATTTTTCCCTAGGTTTTGTTCACTCCCAGCTCTCGGTTCTTCCTTCTTTGCTACACTCTAGTTTCATAGGGGCTTGCTCATCTCGGGGGGGGTTCTTTTATCATATTCGTAGGCACCCTTGTCTTTTCCGCCTTGACCTCATGTTTATTTGACCTTTCCGGATCCCTCCTTACCAATATCCCTTTTGGAAGGATTGTGAGTACCAGTTCAAAGGCTCGGGGGGCTTTCAAGGTATGCATCAAACTTCTCAGGTTCAAAGCCCCAATTATTTTCAGGTATTGGACTCATACTTTCTTGATTCTAGTATTTATTATAATATAGGGTCGGGCTCGTCCACATATAAAGGTTTGTTGCCACACTTGAAAGGTTTTATTTCTCCAAACTTTCCCCCCTCAAATCTAAATGGCTAGGATGGTGTATTTGAGGGGGTCCTGAGGGCTGCGGCTCCCTTGATTCATTAATCTCCTGTGGAAAATGTCTCCATTTCAAAGCACCGAAAGAGAAATAAATGTGTGGTGGCTTCTGGAGAGGTTAAAAATCTTGTTTTAGGGGAATATCTATCCATACCTGAAGTTGTTGAAATGGCAGACAAAATCATTGTGGGGAAAGCTTATGGATGACATTTAAGTGAGAAAACTCTAAAGGAATGGGTAGTTTCCTCTTGCAGCTTAGTTTTTAACCCTACTCCAAAGAGCAGTCATCTCTCTAAGGGGTGGTTTATGACTAAATTTGCGGAGGTTGCTATTTAAAGAAAAAAGAAGATTGTGGAGGTCGTTATTCTATGATTGGAAGGGTGAGCTATTTAAAGAAAAAATAAATTATGTAATTCTAAATGAAAATGCCTCTTTAATTTAAAGTATGAAAGTGTAAATGATATTTATACGACTTTAAATTTAATGTTGATGTAATGTAATCATCATAGATTTATTTTAATTTTTGATATACCATACATTGGAAAAGATCATTTTTTTCAAATTGCAAATTGTTTCTCAAGTTTTTTCAATTTAAAAAACTTTTCACCTTAAACTTGATAGATCTAGAGTTAAGATGTATTTATGATAATTTTTTATATATATAACATGTCAAATCCATGTGACACACACACACATAAAGAATAACTATAAATCCATCATCTCTCTCTATGTATGTATGTATGCATATATAAAGTTGATATATTTATTCTTTTAACTTAAGGTGGACATTGAAATATTTTATTTATGGTTGACATGGAAATAATTTTTTTTTATTAATATTTTGTAAATGCCACATGTCAACTTCATATTAAGTACAAAAGGAATTATATATCTCTATCATACTATATTATAAAAATCGCCTTTAAAGGCAATGACCTTGTGCATGCATCCCAAATACATCCCTTTCACTATTACCTTTTATTTCATTAATCACATTGACCTAGTATTATCTTGTTACCACTTACTATGGGGTTGTTACCATGAGATCATTAGGAACCTATTATAATATCCCCAACTCTTATGTTATATCATTGGATATAATTTATGTTATAAATGTGCATGATAATGTTATTCTTGGTAATTACAAGAACAATGGTGATGCACATTGGAATATTTTTCTTAAGGCTTCTAAGGATATGAAAATCCTCCCATTAAAATTCTCATTGATATAATTTTTTATTAGTATGAAGATAATTACAATTTATTTAAAAACACACATGTCTCTTGATATTGGTACTCGCTATGTCCACAGAAAATTCCCCGAAAACCGCTAAAGAATATAGGGAGGCAAAGTATTTTCGAAATATTGGAGGCTTAACAAGAAGAACATATTATAGACCCATTTAATGATACAACATTCCACTCAAAAGGAATTGAACCGAGTGAGGAGGGTAACAATCATTCCTCCCAACCACCTAAACTACATCCAATAAACTATATTATTGTTAATTAATATGAAAATGATTATAATTCATGTAAAACATATGTTTCTTGTGAATTTTATGAGTGAGGTGCCACTTGATATCATGATAAGGACATGGGTTAGGGAGGCATGGGAGTAGAATGGTGAGCAATGCCTCAATACCATAATGATTTTTTCTTATTCCCTAAGAAATATTATTGCATTGTGATCATCACCAACGAGACCTCAAATATAAGGATATACTTTTTCTATTATTATCATTCAAATTGAAGTTTGTTATGTTGATTAGATTACCTAACTATATTATTTTTTACAAATCCATTTGCCAATACCACCCACTTAATTTTATTTTTTCATAAAACATAACTATATATAGATGAGAGGATATATTTTCCATAACCCTAGTATTGCCAATATTTTTATATTGAATCTTAAAAACTGTAGTTTTTAACCTTTTACAATTAATTATTGTAAATAGATTTTTGATAAAAACAAAAAAGATACAATGACACACACACACACATTACACAGATATTTTAATCTCGAAGGTGTGAATTTATGAAGTTCTAGAGTTGGGTATGCTGCTTCAACTATGTGGCTATGATTTCTTGAATGTTCTGGCAGAAAAAATAATGAGGTTAAGTCATATGCTTCATCCATATTTATAGGCGGGAATTGGGGTGGGAACTTTAATTCATCAGTTTGTGACATTAATCACATGCCTCAGTTATAACATCAAATTCGTGTGGAAATTTATTTTGATAGAAGAATCGAATTGAGGAGTAGCACGAGTTTAAATATTGAGAGGAAGAAAATGATGACAACCCTCATTACAAACTTGGAAGAGAATTTCCTAGTAGCAACCCCTATTCTTCTCCTGATATCATTTTACTCAAGAAATAAGGCACTTGGCACATGTGTCCTAATTTCCGCACCATCGAAAAACTCACAATCAAAGTAAAATTACCCATTCATGTCATTGATGAGTATTGTAGCGGCTAGTTGGCCTCATCGACTGGCCAAGTCAATTGTAGTAGTCGATTATGAAGTCAGTCGAATAGACATTTTGGCTGCCCAGACAGTTAGGAAATGTAACTGACTCGTAAATGTATATCACACATATATATACACTATCATGTAATGGAAAGACATAGGTTGTTTTGGAAATACATAATAAAATATATTGATGGTTCTCCCTCACTTTTATATGCTCTTCCATATGTCTATGTGTTCTTATATAAATGTTGTAGTGTTTAATTCTTTGTGTGAGGATCTATTGGAAACCTTCTTGTACTTTCCTCTATACTACAACATTGGTTCTATTGTCGGAACTTGAAATTGGGTCTCTCGGGTGAGAGTCAAGTATCATGAACAACTATGCTACAATGGTATGATGAAAATGTTATGTTACATTCATAGGTTTGATGAAATTTATGAGGCCTAATAGGCCCCCTCAACATCTCCTCCACACTCAATTTCTTTCTCGTCCCAAGAAAGTGTGCATCAACTACTCATCGGAAGTGGGTTTGTGCATTAGGTTGATTGAGATACGTGAATAATGCTTCTAGTATGGCTTCCATAAATCGCTCGTGAGTTTTTGAGAATAATTGAGCACGTGCTTCAATGAACATCAGTCGATTTCTTCTTACATAATTCTTTATGTAAGTGATAATTTTACACTCCCACCATTCCTGTATGTCTTCCAAAGTTAGCATCTATGTGTGTTTTTTATTTCCATTCTCAAGTTCAGAACTATCGAGAATGGAGCCAATGTTGTAGTCTAGAGAAAAGTACGAGAGGGTTTATGGTAGATACTTTCATATAGAACTAAAAATTACAACATTATATATAAGAAAACATAAACATATATAAGAGAATATGCAAGGGGGGGAGAAACATCAATAACTTTTATTATATATGTACAAAACAATCCTTGTATTTCAATTACATGATAGTGTATATATATGTGTGATATGCAGTTACCAGTCGATTACATTCCTTAACTATTTGGTCGATCCAACTATATTTTTGATCGACTTCCTAACTGACTACTGCAATCGAATTGGCTAGTTGACCGGTGGGTCTAGTCGGCGAGGCTTACTAGCCCCTACAATAGATGTGATAAAAGTTATTTGAGGAAGATAAAAACTTAGGGAAATGCCACATATCATCCTAAAAAATACTTTTGTGTGTTCAAACACCACAAGGATAAAAAAATTCAATTTGTGAGGTTTATCATGCAAGTGAAAATGTTTGATTCTTGTGATACATTACAAGAAAAAAAAATTCCTTGTGATATGTCTCACCCCAAGAAACATTCAAGGATGCGATAAAAAATACATTGAAATAACTTAGTTGATTTTTTCCTTTGTCATGCTTGAAATATTTTTAGGACAATGCAATATTTCAAAACTAAATATTCTTTTGTGGAATACATGTTGTGTCATATGCAAAATTGTTTTAGGTGTGAAATGTTGCATGAACACAGTTTTTTTCGAAGTGAAAAAGGAAATTTGCACAAGTTTTAGGAAAAAATTTAATTGTCAAAACAACTTTCTTACATGATAAGGAAAATATCAAAGAATTTCTTTGAAGAACCTAGACATTTTCAAAGGAAAAGAATCAATATGAGCTTCATAACCAAAAAATTCTAAGAAAAGTAAGACAATGTATAATATACTTCATGAAGGTCTAGAAATCCAAAATAAAAAGAGGGACCCCATGTTGTTTTTACCTCCATCACATGGTGAAGTAAAAAATAGAATGGGGATTTGTTTCTAAATCAACGAAATCCAATGAAATATGTGTTCATACGATCACAATGTTCTTAGCTTACTTCACCATATTAAAAAAAAGACATTTTAACATTTTCATCTTATAACAACACAGTACCTTTTGCATGAATTTCTAGATTCACTTATGACTACCAATAGGTGGATATCTCATGAGATAAGGGACAAACAAGGAGGAATCACCAATACTTGGAACCAAGAAGTGTAACCAAGGAGAAAGTACAATGCGTTTTGTGATTGTGTAAAGGACGGGCACAAGGGAGTGACTTATATTGCCTTGGTGAGACAAAGAATGGAAGAAGGATGTAGGAGGAAGACATGCATAATTTCTTGGGTTGGTTTGCATAATGTCATTGGGTCATTTATGGGCATAAGGCTATTTTTCCTTGGTTTCTTTTTACTCTGTGATTGAGCTACAAGTAGAGGCTAGGCTCTCTGAATTCTATCATATGTAACATTATTATATATATGAATAAGGGAATTAAGCACCTGGATTCGGTGACTACCATCCATATATTATGAGTATGTGTTTGGATGTTCTATATGTTTGAACATTGATGTTACATGCATACATTCTCCATGATGCCTTTATGACATTGGGATATTCTCTCATAATAGAGGATCATTAAAATTATTTCCAAAAAGGAAATTGAAAGACCAACTTGGCCAATGAGATTATGGGTGATGCTCATTTTTGAGATCCAAATGATCATTCAGATATGATCCTTTCTCTGTATATGGTCTCATGAACCTCTCAAACTGACACAACATATCAAAATCAATTTTATCATAATCCTCTTACTTTGAAACCTCCCATGGATCACAACCATATAACTCATATTATCTTGTCTTGGTAGGTATATTGCATTTGATTCACCATTGAATCACAATAGCTTCTTCATTGACTACAAATATTTTAAAATCTATAATGCTAAGCATAGGAGAAACAAAATACATATTTTTTAATCTTTTAATTTTTAATTTTTTATGTTCTACAGTATTTGAGAATGAGTTGGAGGCGTTATTGTAGGGTTTCACCAAACCTTGTGTTACAAGGTAAAAATTCTCTATGGCTAGGGTAAACCACAACAGACAGGTATGACTGCAAAAATCAACTCTATCCCAGAAACATGCTATATAAACCAATGTGCAAGCGAGATAAGAAATAGGACTACCTATGTTTGATGATGTCCACCATCAACTCTATCCATATGTTTGATGATGTCCACCATTGAGCACTTTGACCCAGAGATTTATACCTACAACGAGTTCTCAACAAACAAGCAGAGAAAGAATATAGTGATAATATAAAAGGTTAGCACAATAGATAGCATAATCCAATAATAAACATAACAAATACACCCATGGATAATAATCATCTACTTGCACGATATCAATTGGACAGGAAAGGAGTATTTCTATTAATAAATGATCAACTGAAGTGAAAAAAATACAGACTTCCATGTCGGCACGGTTCAAAACCAAGAAACTAAGTTCCTTCCAACTAGACCTCCACCAAAGGCAAGCTCATAGAAGGGAGGAAATGAGGTTCTCCATCAATAAGGGAAGATCTTGGGGGTTGAACACTATGTTCAGACTTAAAGGACAAAGGGATGCAGACTCAAAATGAAGTTGTAATTTCTCTAGAGTAACTTTGCTCTCAAAGTTGAATTCTTTCTCCTTTTCCATAGCTCTAAATTGGCCCATTTATAGCCTTCAAATGTAACTGAAGGGTCGATTCAGAACATTTCCAGTATGTGGAAGGCCAAGGATCAGAGATCTCTTATCGTGACATGGAAACCCGAAATTTAATTTTCATTTTTTTTCAGAAATTCTGATGTACACGGGTTCTAGTGGAGTAGCCTGCGTATATGCATGTTGTATCATAGTCAAGGTATGTACATGTGGAAAAATTTGTATTTTTATCTCTGGATTTATCAAATAGGGATGATAAGTCTACATAGGGAAATGGAAAAAGGCCCTTTGTGCAAGATTGCATAACGTCAGGAAAATCTTGCTATAATAGATGCCCCCTAATGTGTGAGATTAGAGAAGTATTTGCGATGGTCGAAATACGTTATAAATAACCCAGAAGTGGAGTGATGGGGACCTAGCTGGAAAGACTGGTTTCTCATTACATTCTTCAGTAAATTTTCATACATGGCTGCCAATAGAATTACACTGCAGATCGATGTGAAAATATACCAAACAAGTGTTTGTGGCCATGAATAGGCAAATACAAATGCGGTTACATGTGAAAATCTATCATAGTCAGGAACAAGGCCCAGTAGAACCAGTCTCAAAACCAATCTGAAGATATCTTTATACAATGGAGTACAATCTGATCTCCCATGATCACTAAAGTCATATAGGTACTGGTCCAATGAAAGGGAAGCAACAACTTAGGAAAGTTGCAGCCACATAGTGATGTCTTCAAATCTTCTACACTATCCTCCAAGGGTGCAAGTCTACATCGTGTGAATAAAGGAGTTGAGGTTGAACATAATGAGACATATTTTGATTATCGATCATTGAGGTATACCGTTAAAAAATGTGAGACAACCTACGAATAATGAAAGTAGGTATCAAGGCACTGAATACATTCCCACAAGTGTGAATAAAGGATTCGGTGTCGAACACCTGAGGAATGCATTGATGAGGAGACATTGAGGTATTCTCAAGTGTCGATGGTGAGAGATCCTGTCACTAATGACTGCAAGCCTCAAGGTACTCATAAGAATCTAGGTCCCGTATCCAGAATATATGAGATGAAGTCCATGGAAGGAGACCCACTGATAGGAGAGAATTAATGCATATCTCATCAGTTAGCATGAAGAAAAAAGAAGGAGATTCATGATTTGGTGGAAATCGGACGAAGAACATGTTCATGAACCAATGACCCTATGCATCTTTCGTGTGTGCCAAGTGAAATCAGTACACGAAAAGACCCTTTGAATAGCAACCAATGATGAAAACTATAGAAAAAGGAGAGGAAACCACCAATAAGGCTAATGGCATCCAAGACACTGCATGAATACCAAAGTGCGAATATATGTCTTGTCATCGAACATAAGGGAAACCACCCAGTCAACGACCAATGATGAAATGTCAGCTATTGAGCTCAAGGTTACCTACCAATGATGAAAGTAGGTCCAGGGTGCATGATAGGACCACAATATCATGTGACTCTAAGACAAACTAAGGGTATGGTCGACATGCAATGTCAAGATTTCTGAGGAGTGGCCAACATAGGTTGATACACTTCCTTTGAACAAGAGCATGAGACATATGGAAGACTCTGGCAACATAGACTTAATGATGAAATGATGAGATGCAGGAGGCATCAATGATTTTCTCCATAGGCACTGGAAGAGTAACCAGTCGGTAGAGAATACTTTGTAATGAGCTCAGCTTCCTAAGGCCATGCTAAACCCAAAATTATCATGACAAATGGACTCAATAATTTTGTTCTATGTTCATAGATGAAATGACTGCTGCCAATATAAGATAATACTCCCTTTCCGCCCATATTTTTTTGTTTTTTCATAACAAATTAATGCTATGATATAGAGGAGGAAACGAGTATCGCAAGTAAGCAAAACTAGTTCCACCAGTGGAACATAACTATGCTCAATGCAAGGAGATGCATGCAGGAGATGGACACTCGGGGTGATGTTCCCTCCTGAGCATAGGGTGTCAAATTGCAAAGGATCTAAACAAGGATCTCCTTGGTTGAGGATGAAAAACTGTTGAGGAAAACGATTTATAACGCAAAGAAAGAACCCACTAAAGACTCAATACTACAAGCAAGGGAATAAGATGCAATCACAACTTGACACCAAAAAATGTCCTGTTTTATGTCTTTTATTCTACTTGGTGTGAAAAAGGGATAAAATTGTGCCAAATAGACATCCTTTCTAATCCAATTTATGAGTGTGAAAGAGACAAGTTCACTCGGCAATATTTTCACTTTTTGAAAACGAGTCAGAAAAGAGCTTAACTAAGACTCACAACCTTTCAAGTCCAATTTAGCGAGTGTGAAAGGGACAAATCACTCGAAAATGTTTTCTCTTTTTATACAAGTCAGAAAAGATCTTAACTTTGACTTGGGGATGATGTTCTAAGCAACATGTAATGGGGGAGGCCAAGGCTCCCATGCAAGACTTCTGTGAAAGGTCAACAACTTATGAAGAGATAACACAAGCTTGGGAAAACAAAAATCTCTCCAAGTCGAGGAGGATAAAGTGATAACATAGGTTATCATCTCTGTGATATATCATATTCTTGGAAAAGACATAGGCGGAGGCATTGGATACCCCAAAATACCATCCCAATCAAAGGGAATGTCATCAAGAGTTGGAGGGAGAGAAATCGGGGAGGGTAAAAATATCTCTCACTACTGCATTTGGGTCAAATTCTGACGGTACGTTCGACGCAATTGCCACTTTCTATTGTCGGAAGACCGACAAACCTTGAACCCCCTCAAACGTCATTTCACATGACATCATTTTTTTGACGACCGAGTTTTCGTTGGTATTGCGACGTTTCAAACGTGGCAAGTGAGACATTTCAAACGTGGCAAGACCGACATTTCAAACGTGGCAAGTGAGACATTTCAAACGTGGCAAGACCGACGTTTCAAATGTGGAAAGACCGACGTTTCAAACATGGCAAGTGAGATGTTTCAAACGTGGCAAGACCAACGTTTCAAACGTGGCAAGACCGACATTTCAAACGTGGCAAGTGAGACGTTTCAAACGTGGCAAGACCGACATTTCAAACGTGGCATGACCGACATTTCAAACGTGGCAAGTGAGACGTTTCAAACGTGGCAAGATCGACGTTTCAAACGTGGCAAGACCGATGTTTCAAACGTGGCAAGTGAGATGTTTCAAAGGTGGCAAGAGAGACGTTTCAAAGGTGGCAAGAGAGACGTTTCAGAGGTGGCAAGAGAGATGTTTTGAAGGTGGCAAGATCGACGAGACGAGGTATTAGCTCTGACGTGGTTGCTATGGGAGCGACACTCTTGAACGTGGCAAGAACGACGTCCATCATGTGGCAACAATGATGGCCTGGAGTTACTAGCTCCGACATGGTTGCTATGGGAGCGACAATCTTGGAGGTGGAAAGAGAGACGTCTTGGACGTCGCAATAGCGACGGGAAGAGAGTGAAAGATGTCACAGTTTCCACCTTTGTGTAGGTATTTAAAAAAAAAATAAAATATGAATATCAAGACCTAATAGTCATTCCAAGCCCAAAGGAGG
>SNQJ01S0064633.1:49159-76824 GCA_010110895.2 Picea sitchensis
TACTTCAATTTTAATAGATGGCTTGTCAAATTGATAAATTTTATGCAAGAATATCCCCTTTGCATTCCAAGTGATTAAATCCTTTCCATATTGTTACCTTAAGTAATCCCAATGCTAAATGGTCTGTCAATTAATAGCAATAAGCAATTGAATACAAGATTACCTTCATGTAAGAGTTCGGTCATTCATATGAACTGAGTTATCATAACTTTCTAACCACTGGTCAGAAAATACTGATTTTAAAAATAAGCTTCAAGCCCAAAGCCATGCAAGTTGATTGATTCAAACTACCATAAGAACCTGCTACTTGACAATAAATTCTTAGAACTATTGTCTTATGAATTATTATTGTTGTCCCATTAACTGTTGGAACATATACATCATATCATGCATTAATTTGGCCTAGAACTCATTCCTTTCTGGACTCTGGAGTTCCTTCTGTTACCATTGGTCAGGTAGTTATTATGCAAGCAGTCAGATGAGATTTGGAATTTCCTAGAGAAATTTTAGGTATTTTTCTTCGCATGAATCCATGGGACAAATACCTGTCCAAGACATACTGTAGAAAACTCGCAGTATAGTATTGTAGTAGATTGTATAGAATGTACAATATGGTGCTATAACCACCCCATACAGCGAAAGGCAGGCTTAAAACAATAATATCTTTGACTTGAATATTCAATAATATCTGTGCAGAGGTTAGAATATTTGATGGGTTCCAGATTCTGCTGATTGCTTTTCTTGTTACAGGTGTCCTTGAAGAGAATGTATGGATTGCCTTTTTCTACCTGAACTTCCAGAATATAAAAACAAAGCTTCCAGAATATAAAAACAAAGCTTATGTTCCTGTACAACCTTTGTTTCCTTACCCTCTGGCTCATATTTCATGTACATTTTTTCAAAAATCTTCACCCCAACAGTTAGCAATACTAGGAGATTCATTGGGACAAAACAATGACCATGTAGAATTCTCCTGGACCCTTTTCATAAAGAGTTCTGGCACCCAAAGTGCAAAAAGCAGATCACATGCCCTGTTTTCTTCCTTCCCATGGTTCTTCCTCAACTCCAGAAACTCAGAAATCTGCATGCCATGGATCTAAGTACATGGCAAAGGAACCCTTCCTCTTTCCTCCACCTTGATCAACATATCGAGCAGTATATCATTGAATACCCTCAACATTGGCACAATACCATAGGATGTGTCATTTGTTCCTCGGGTATAAATACCAGTTGCACGAATGTTATGCACTGAAACACCAAGTCCTCCAGTTGATTTTCTTATTACAACACATTCCTTTAGATTATCATATATCCCCTCAATGTTATCATCTTTCATGCAAACAAGGAATCAACTACTCAACTGTGGCCTCAGTGTCCCAGTATTGAAAAGTTTAGGAGAAGTATGGGTGAACCAACATTGTGACATTAAATGGTAAGTTATGATAGCTGAATCAATGTCATTCTTATGAATCCCTACAACAACCCTCATTAACATATGTTGAGGCCTCTCAATAACAACTTCATTGTTTTTTAAAAGATACGATCTCTCCAATGTCTTAAAACCAAAGTAGTCATAATCCAAATCCCTATCATAGATGATTTCACTATCCAGACAAGTTTCATTCTTCATAATGATTTCATAAACATCATATGCAATCAAAGGAGCCTTCAAACCAGATCTTTTATTGACGTGCACATACATTTCCTTTATCATCTCAGAGAATGACTTCTTTGTATTCTTGTGAAGATTGGAAACTATGATTCTGGCAGCCAAATGTGCATAATCAGGATGGTTTGCAGTCATGGAAGCAACAGTTTTAGCAGCCAACTCATCCAACTAACTGGTAGTGACACCCTTGTAAACACCAACACAAACCTTTTGCACAACCAACACAAGATCACAATGATCCATATTAAGCCCATAGCTCAACTTCTTCAACCATGCAGTGCTCATGGTTGTGATTGTATTTAACATCAACGCAGAGGGATTTTTCCTTAGAGTTCAAAATAATCAAACAAGATTTTCAAGCACGCAAACTGCAACACCTTCACATCCAAAAGGATCGAGATCGCAGACTTGTACTTGCTAGGGAAACAAATGTAGTGATCATTGCAGCAGGTGTTTAATAAAATGCCAAACTGAATCCAACTCATGCTTCAAATCAAGCAATAACCAGTTGTTTCCTGAGGGCATCCTGATACCCAAAAATATCTGAAGAAATAGAAATGATGGTAGTCTGTCTTTGGAAATCCTGCCAAAATGTTGCCATGTTTTTTGTCATCTGAACAGAGTATCTTCTTCAACAACTTTTTTGGATTTGGATACTCAATGCCTCAATCTCTGCAAACAACTAGATATTGAAATCAACCTCCACACGATCTCTTGGCACTTGGCTTTTAACACCTTTTCTTTGAAATCAATGACCTGTCACCCAACCTGGTGTGGCATACAACTAGCTAAGGGTTTTGTTGTTTAATTGTGTTTTTATTTTATTTTATTGATAAAGAAAAATCCCACATGCATCGGGATTTAAATGATTACAGCCTTTATATACGCTGACACTCCTATTGATATTTGTTGAAACATGTGGAATGGAAAGGCTTGACGCTTGCATTTGGTTTTGGTGACTTATGTGTTGACTTGCGCCTGACATGTGGATTTGGATTTTTGCATATGTAGTTTTAAATGTGATATGTCTTAGGGTTATACCTAGGTCACTTTTGCGCACACACCACCTCTTTATTTTGGATAAAAAAGACAATAATTTTTTTTTGTAAAAGGCAATAAGTTCTTTTAGTAAAAAGGAAAATAAAATAAAAAAGCATATTTTTTTTTTATTTTGGACAAAAGAAAATAAAGATTTAGGAAACTAATGAAAAAGTTATTTTTTTGGTTATCCAGGTTAAAAGGTGAGGATCATGAGGTGTCTAGTCAAAATTGATAATAGGCGCTCACAATACTCGATGAATATTTAAAAATCTATGACATAGGAAAATGATCAAAGGGATTTGACAATGCAAGCACGAATTTGCTAAAGATGCTCAAAGTTTTAAAGGATCATTTTGAGTGCTAACAAACCTATGCAATACAACACAAGTAGGCCATACAACAAAAAGTATACAAGTTGAAAAAGTTATGTTGTACAACAAAAAGAAAGTCATGCAACAAATGTAAAAATAGGTCGTGAAGACAATAGCAGGCTAGAAATTCAGGTCATACAACTATAATATTCTTGATTCAAGTGATTTCATTAACCTTACTGTTACATTTTTTACAGCTAATTCCCTCGTGGATGTTGACAAGAAGGATGCTTTGTGAAATGCTATTTTTTGGTGAGCTTGGAAGTTCAACAAAAAGTCCAAAACTCCTATTATAATGGAGGCTATGAGCCTGATTGTAGCACCTGGTTTTCTGGAAGGGACAGAGAAACTTATAGAGCAGTTTGAACTTTGAACCTCTTGTGGTAATGTTTTTTCCAATTGGTATGATGCTCTTATCATGGGAGAAAGAATTGCTAGCTTGGTTAAAGAAAAACACAAGGTCAGAAGGAACTTTTTGCTAGAATGCCATGATATAGGAGAAAATTGATTCAACTCAACTTATAACCAACTATGGAACTTTTTGGAAGAGACGCCTAAAACTATGGAACTTTTTGGAAGAGTTGGATGAGTTCAACTTACACTTGACAGGAGATATCCATGCTATTACAGTTGCAAACAATCTTCTTGCAGCTGCTATTGATACACAGATTTTTCATGAGACGACCCAATCAGACAATGCACTATTTAATAGACTAGTATGCCCCATAAACAAAGAAGGAAAATGGACTTTTGCAAAAATCATGATGAAACGTCTAGAGAAAATGGGCATTCATAAGGATGATCCTAATGATCTCACCCCCGAGGAGGTAAATAAATTTGCTAGGCTTGACATAGATCCGAAATCCATTACTTGGGGAAGAGTTATGGATGTCAATGACCGTTTCCTAAGGAAAATTACAATTGGTCAAGGCCTAGATGAGAAAGGAATGGTAAGACAAACTAGTTTTGATATATCTGTAGCTAGTGAAATCATGTATGTTTTATCCCTTACAACTTCTCTTGTAGACATGAGAGAAAGGCTTGGGAAAATGGTGATAGGAAATAGTAGGGCAGGAGATCCAGTTACTGCTGATGATCTTGGTGTTGGGGGTGCCTTAACTGTGCTCATGAAAGATGCAATTCATCCCACACTGATGCAAAATATTGAGGGCATGCCAGTGCTTGTTCATGCTGGTCCTTTTGCCAATATTGCTCATGGAAATTATTCTATTTTAGCTGACAAGATTGCACAGAAGTTAGTAGGCCAAGAAGGATTTGTTGTGACTGAGGCAGAGTTTGGTGCTGACATTGGTACAGAGAAGTTCATGAATATAAAATGCAGGTACAGTGGTTTGACACCTCAATGCACTGTTCTTGTGGCCACATTGTGGAAATTTCAAAACTATGCACTCTACAACACTTAAGAAATTTCACTTCATTTGATCTAGAAGATCAGGGAATCGTGTTTTTATAAGTTTTAGTTGCTGTATTGATGGCCTTGATTTTGAAGATATATTCTTGATGCATTTGATCATTGCATTACATTGCTCATTCCAAGGAGGAATGAAGAGGACAAATTAGTCACATCTTGTTTCCAGGGCTAATCCTGTAGGTTGGTCAATGGTTATATATCAAAATTCAATTGCTTGTGCATGGGTAATTCATTGCAAGAGAAAGGAAGATATTACCCAGCTTAGACTTGACGGGACAAGACTGGGTGCACATTCAATGGCAGATAGACTCCCCCCCTTATTGGACAAAGTTACTGTTATTGGATGTGCACCAACTTCGAAGCATTGTTTGGGTAATCTCTTGGTTACAGATGAGTCTTTCTCCTCTAGTTAGCTGGTCTCTCTGATATGTGTGTGCAGTGCAAACACTAACCTTATCTGATGCAGGTTGTGACATGCCTCCGTCAATCGAGTCAAGGGCCAACCTTTGGAATAAAAGGATGAGCTGCAGGGGGAGGATACAGTCAAGTCATTCCCATGGATGAATTCAAATTAAACTTGACAAGAGATATCCATGCTATTACAACTGCAAACAATCTTCTTGCAACTGCTATTGATACAGGGATTTTTCATGAGATGACCCAATCAGACAATGCACTATTTAATAGACTATGCCTTTATAGCCGTACTTATAACCAGCGTATTTTGATGCCACAATCGAGGACACTAGACTACCCCTTTATAGTTGTATACATGTCCTTCATCTCATCCAAGAAAGGACACTCTAATTTCTACCGAAGTATGCCCCACTGTAAACAAGAAGGAAAACGGACTTTTGCAAAAGTCATGATGAAACGTCTAGAGAAAGTGGGCATTCATAAGGATGATCCTAATGATCTCACCCACGAGGAGGTAAATAAATTTTCTAGGCTTGACATAGATCCGGAATCCATTACTTGTAGAAGAGTTATGGATGTCAATGGCCGTTTCCTAAGGAAAATTACAATTGGTCCAGGCCCAGATGAGAAAGGAATGATAAGACAAACTAGTTTTTATATATCTGTAGCTAGTGAAATCATAGTTGTTCTAGACCTTACAACCTCTTGCCGGAACATGAGAGAAGGCTTGGGAAAATGGTGATACGAAATAGTAGGGCAGGAGATCCAATTAATGCTGATGATCTTGGTGTTGGCCCAGTTATTTGCCTTAACTCATGAAAGATGCAGTTGCATCCCCACAGCGATGCAGCTAGGGCTGTAGGGGTGCCCATTCATCTTGGTCATACGCCGGTGGCATTGCTCAATTCTTCTATTTTAGGCAATGTGCCTGCAGAGGATTAATGAAGCCAAGAAAGAGTTGTTGTGGTAAAGGGTTTGGTGGCGACATTGAAATTACCGAGAGGAAGTTCATGAATATAAAATGCAGTTACAGTGGTTTGACACCTCAGTGAACTGTTCTTGTGGCCACATTGTTGAAATTTCAAAACTATGCACTCTACAACGCTTAAGAAATTTCACTTCATTTTATCTAGAAGATCAGGGAGTCATGTCTTTATAAGTTTTAGTTGTTGTATTGATGGCCTTTCTTTTGAATATATGTTCTTGATGCATTTTGATATTGCGTTGCATTTTCTCATTCCAAGGAGGGCTGAAGAGGACAAATTAGTCACATGTTGTTTCCAGGGCTAATCCTGTAAGTTGGTCAATGGTTATATATCAAAGTTCAATTGCTTGTGCATGGGTAAATCATTGGAAGAGAAAGGAAGATATCACCCAGCCTGGACTTGACGGGACTAAACTGGGTGCACATTCAATGGCAAATAGACTCCCCACCTTGTTGGAGTTCACTGTCATTGGATGTGCCGACTTGGCGTTAATGGGTAATCTCTTGGTTAGGATGAGTCTTTCTCTAGTTAATTGACGGTCTCTCTGATATGTATTATGCGGTGCAAACTAACCTTGTATTGATCTGGGGTTGTGACATGCCTCCATCAACCAAGTCAAGCACCAACCTTTGGAATAAAAATGCAAAGATACGAGGGGAGGAATCTGATAAAATTTCCGATGGATGAATTCAAATTACACTTGACAAGAGATATCCATGCTATTACAGCTGCAAAAAATCTTCTTGTAGCTGCTATTGATACACGGTTTTTTTCATGAGACGACCCAATCTGACAATGCACTATTTAATAGACTATGCCTTTATAGCCGTACTTGTAACGGTGTTTTCGATCTTGCAATCTAAGGACCTAGACTACCACCCTTTATAGTTGTGTACATGTCCTTCAGCTAATCCAAGCAAGGACACTATAATTGCTACCAAACCCTAGCTAGAGCATTCACCATGAACAACGAACCCTAACTAGAAATACCATGGACTAGAATAACTTCTCATCAAGCTCTCCTAGTTTCACCAAAGGCTCCACAACAAGCCACCATCACACCAACAAGTCGAACCTTGAATCTCCCTTTGCATCACACAAGTCTTCAAGGAGATTCACAAGTTTTCATTGCACGAGCTCCACTAGCATCAAGTGCTCTAAGTCTTCCAAGTCTTCTTAAGAGTTTATTTCAAAAAAAACCCTAGCACACTAAGCCTTCACATAATCCTTTCAACTCTTGCATTACACAAGCACAAAGACTACATGACAAGTACATTAAGAGATAAAAATGATGTAGTGACTAAGTTGTTAAAATACAGAGACACTCTCTTCCCTTTATATAAGATGGGTGAGTGAGGCTAACTATAGAAAGTGGATGAAGTCCACAAGCAACGTAATCTAAGCCACTATAGTAGATCCACATTAGGAGTGCTCCTCTCCAAGGTTCACACATGTCACAAGTGGTCTTACTCCCCCTCCCAAGTGGTGCACTATCAAAGCTAAAGAATCCACATGTCAAGAACTCCTCATCATATGGTTGCATGCTCTCCAAAACAAGACCCCAAGCTCCATCTCTCCTCCACATGGTAGTATTTGGGTCATGGTGACTTTCTCAAGTGGTGCACCCTCAGTAATACTTCCTCAAGTTGAGTTATGGAGCTTGGGGCCTTGTCTTAGGGAGCATGCAACATTATGATGGAGAGTTCTTTATACGTGGAGCCATGGCGTAACGCCTCCTAAGGTGTGCCACGTGGTCTTGATGCTCCTAGGGCCAAACATCCTTCCTCCTAATGCCTAGTGCCTAGTGCTTCTCCAAAAGATAGATCCACATCCTATGTTAAAACCCCATCCTCAACATGCATGCCATGTATAAGATGTCAATGTCTACATATGTTGAGGGGTGACATGTTGGGATCTTTGATGGACCTTCTATTTTGCTTGGAGACAATGCATCTCGGTTGGGCGTATTGATGATTATTGGATTTTCATACTTCACCATGATATTGATGGCTTTATGACATGTTATCGCTCAAATGTATGTGCATTTTGAGTCACTTTTCAAGTCAATTCCAACATGTTGTGAAAAAATTCTTTTTGCAATCAAGAGTCTAGAAATGTGAGGGTGGTGTTCCATGTCTGATAAGACAGAGGACCAGCTCTATGTATGGGTTTTTCCTTTTCAAGGTATGTTTGTCCAACATAAGGTAAAATTTTCAAAGGTTATCTACATCTGGCAGAAGACTAGGTTGTTTCACTTACTATTGACTTTGTTTCTCTTGCAAAATTTAGAGAAGAAGAAGTAAGGAAGGGGGGATTTCTTTATGCAATTCAATAGCATCCGGGACCCAAGCTTATGACCTTTTGCTAGTCAGTTTGGAATCTTGGAGATAATTTTACATAGCAGATTTTGGTCTCATGTTGGTCGGTTAATTTTACCTACCAGGAGGGTACATCCATATGTTGCTCTGTCTCTGCCAAAATATCCGCGATACATCTATTGACGGTCGATCTTTTTATTTGATTTATGGCTGTTGTACTGGCGAGGACGAGCGCCTTATTGGCCCGATCGATAAATAATTTCGGGCAATATGTCATTGGTATGGAGTGTTGAGGCTCATTACGTGTTTCAGAATATTTTCAAAGCTAAATCGATGAATTAGCTTAGTCACAGGAGGTGTGGAGTTCGACCGACATTGAGGTGACAGCCCGCCATGTTATTTGATCTTGCTTGAAGGTAAGAGGCACTTGGTTGTATATGTCTAGTCAAAGGCTCCTTTGGAAATCTTTCCTTGATATAGATAGTAAGAATGCCGGATATTCTCTCATCCTCAATATTACGTACTCATTCAACAATTACTAAAACTGGGTCACGAAGATGGGCCACCATACGGATTTTGCCTTTGTAACATAATTTGATGGCACTTGTTATAGCATTTTGTGTTATATGGCATAAAGAATATCGGTATGGCACAATCTCTACCATTAATATATCGCATTGGCACATGTACTTTACTTGTTGTCGTTACCGCGGTTTGACATCTTTTATTCTGACGTACCCTATGGATATAATTATTGGATATTAGCATATGTGAATGGTCTATGGTATATGCTTGATTTCATTTCATAGTTGTTTCAGGTCTGCCCTCTTCTCATTGGTTAAATAATTCGTTGGATCAACTCAACCTTGATGTACTTGTGGTTTAATAACATCAGTTTAGACATCTTTCCTTGATTGCAAGTTCATTGGTTATCTTTGGCATATAAGGCCAAGTGGTTCGATGGAAGTTTAGGAAATGGAAGTTTATTTGAGGGAGAGAATCAACTAGTGTCACTTGCAGAGTTCACACATCCTATTGATTCAAGTTCACATAAAGACACCATCCATGTAAAATCATTTCACATCATTAGCTCGATAAAACATTGATTCCCTATGAAATAACTTGTGAGCAATAGCCAACGCTCAAACATATCATCACATTCATGTTAGCTAATTGATGAGTAGTAAGTAAACCAACAAAAAGCATTAACAAAGCTTACCAGACAGATGCCAAGTTGCCTGTGATGCTTGCACTCAGAAGTGCAAGCATCATAGGTAACTTGGCATCTGAATCAGTCTCCAAAGCTTGATCATAATATCGTTTTTCCAAGAAATTATAAATCAAAGGAAGGCCCTCTCCATGTTCATGCATGTCCGCAGGTTGGTGCGCTTGGGCATTGCATAGGCAAAATACACATAAGCCCTCCTTGACACACTCCGAGTTTCATCGGTGCATGCAAAGGAAGATAGAAATTCAAGAGCAAATGTGATTGTCTCATAGTATTTTACTGATAAAATCTGTTAGAGTACAGACTAGGTTGCAATTTTTTGCAGTCTCAAAATTAGAGTTGTCTTAGCAACTATTGTGTGAAGGTATAGTTTTTCGGGAATGATTTTGATCTGTAAACCATTGGAAAAGAATATAAATTGTACAAATTCATTTATAACACAAATGCAAATTACACAAAAAATATTGCTTTACAAGTTGGGATGCATCCTACTTGTTGATTATGTTTACATGAATAAATTAGGCATATTAGCAAAAAACTAGAAACTTAACCTACTAGAACTTCCACAACAATGTAATGGGACAAGTCAATGTTGTGGAAGGTCCCCGGCATATTTGTCTTTCATTGAAGAAGTTTCTTGGATCCACATGTTTTGTTAGGAGTTTGGGGTGAGAATGGCCGTGAGAAAAAGAAGTTACCTTATTTCATCAGAACAAGTCCTTGCTCATGTGCCCTTAAGTAGGTGACATAGATTAGAAGGAATACTCTTTCTCTGTTAACTTCATCAACAGCTTGTTAGTCTTTCCATTACATATGAGGACTTTCCATCAATGGTTGCATTAGTTTAATGAGTCATCAGTGCACCTTCCTAGGTCCTTTTTACTGTGTGGTTACTTTCAATGCATAGGCAAGCACTACTTCTTGAGAAGGGAACTAACTATGCATGGTGCAAGAATTATATTTTTTTGTTAATTTTGTGCGGGACTGTTAGCTCTGCTTGATTAACTTCTGTGAAGCGAAGCTAGACTCAGGGGGCATCTAAGCAGATCAAAATCACGGGGATCCCTTTTGCTTTGAGAGCCACACCAACCCTTAACATGGTTGGATTTTGTGTCCCACAGGTTTCGAACCGGTAAATTTAACATCGGGTAACCAAAAGAAACACACTTAGATCCTTAGGCATCCTACACCTTTGGGACATGGTGCAAGGATTATATTTCTTATTATTAAATGGTTTAAATATATTGCTAAGAATACCTTCCTAGCCTATGTCTTGCTACTTGCCCTATAGGTTGAGCAGGCAGCTCTCTTTGGTGTTCATTTCCACATGGAGTTGTTTTGACGTGTATATATTTATCTCTTGTATGCTAAAATGATTTGCATGTTTCTTTGGATTGTCATAAAATTGAGTAGGACAATTGAAAAAGTAACACTATCATTCTCTCCGCATATGCCAATCTTCAAGCGCTGGATCAGGGAAGACAATTCCATTCTCACGTAATTACAACTGGATTTGAGTCAAATACAATAGTTGGAAGTTCCCTAGTTCATATGTATTCTAAATATGGTAGCAGAGATGATGCCCGCCGTGTTTTTGACAGATTGCCTGAGCGAGATGAAGTTGTATGGAATACCATGATATCAGGGGATTCTCATAATGATTACTGTGACAAATCTCTGAAGTTTTTTTCTCAAATACTGCGTGGAGGCATGAAGCGAGATGAATGTAGTTTTGTCTGTGTGCTGAGTGCATGTGGTGGCCTTGCATCCCGTGACCAGGGGAAGCAAATATACATTGTCATCATCAGAACTGAGTTTGCATCATATGTCTCTATTGGCAATGCTCTAGTTGCATTGTATGCCAAATGTGGAAGCATAGAGGAAGCACGCCAAATGTTTGACAAAATACCCAAACAAGATTCCGGTGACTTGCAATGATACCGCGAATTCACCGGGTTATGCCCAGCATGGTTTTGGCATGGAGGCTCTTCGTCTCTTGGAAGAAATGGGATTCTCGATGGGATACATATCTTCTCACGAGACAAGCAATGATTCCAGAACAAGAAACACCACAAGCTCAAACCAATTTGATATGAACCATACAACATCGCCTAAACCATTGGTTCAAACACCTTCCATTTGGACTTACTAACCCTTCCCTTTGGAGGTTCTCGTTACTTACCATTAAGATACTATTCCATATTCTCAGCTGCTTTTTGGAAAAGACAGACTACTCAATGTCTAGACCTGAATTACATGGCATAAGTAGTCCATCACTTTTTTAGATGCAATGTTAATCTACCTATACAATCAAAGTGGTTATCTCAATCCACTTTTCAAAAACGGTTTCCCCGATGCAATGTTAATCTACCTATACAAGCAAAGTGGTTATCTCAATCCACTTTTCAGCAATGGTTTCCCCACCTACAACAAAAATTAAGGATAGTTTCCTCTACAAGGAGAACATGATGAAAACTTGTTGTTGAAAGTGGAAGTCGTGATGGTATTTATCCTTGTAATTAGCATTATCCTAACAAACTCAAGATCAGTAGTCATGCAAGCACTGCATGCCACTTAGCATGGCCATTTATTTATTGACACCTACTGAAGAGTGTTTAGTATGTCCATTTGCAGGTACTTCTCATGTCTTTTGAATTTTCTCATGTGGTCAACACTTTCCGTGTGTGAGCACTCATCAGAAGCCTTAGAGAAAACCTCCTGGTAACAATTTTCATTGCAGCCTCTGATTGTACCATGCTAGAGACGAACATTGTGGCCCATATTCACAAGAAGGGAGGATAATCTGCAAACCAAACAACTGAAATGAATCATGCAACCCTGCGTCAGTTATATAGCATATGATACTTGCAGAACAAGTCAGAACATTTTACTAGTTTTGTCCATTACCTCCTTATGTTGATAAAAAAACGAAGGAAGAAGGAGATGCTGCAAATGGGAGAGACGGATGTTGGCACTTCCCCTTGTCATTTCTTGTATCAAGGATGTGTGGATCACTATAGGTAGACCCTCAATGGGAAAATACCCCACTTTTGAATCACATGACAAGGACAAATGTTTTTTACAATATTGCCCTCTTACTATAAATTTAATATAAAAACCCTTTTCCACCAAACCGAATTCCACATATGTGACAAAGGTGAAAATTCAACTGCCAAGTATCCCTCTTCTGTATCAGATCAGTTACAAATTTAGTGTCAAACACATTTAGTTATTGCAACCCTATTGGAAGGCCACAAATTCTCTAAAATTGTTCTAGGAGGTGTTAACCTACATTGTCTGAGCAAGAATGTCTATTTTTCTTTGTGGAGGTCATTTAAGCAATTGATCAAAGTCAATTTCCCTCAACTCCAACATTCCTCTCAGGTAGGAAGATTCATAATAGAGAAGTCAAAATCTCCTCCAATAGTACAAATCTCAACAAAGGAAGTCTGTCACAATATCAAGGTCTTCAAAGAATACACTTTGCTATGCCGCTTCCAAGAGCTCTCCACTTCAAAGAATTTCATTGGACTCTCCATGGTCTTCAAGGGTTTTCAATGTAACCACTCAAGAGGTTGCCCACTAGAGAGGTGGGGGGGTCCTTTCATCTAGTCCTTTCATCGATACCTCTACTCCTTTAGGTATTCATCGTGAATGGACCACAAGAATACTACCTCTTCGAATGAACGTGAATGCCTCTGATGCACCAAGCTCTTCTCCTTCAACCTTAGGCTAAAGGGTGAATAATGAGAACATGGGCCACTCAACACCTTATGCTCAAGCTCTATTGTTGTAGTATTTAACAAAAAATTTGGTTTGAGTCTTTTGTCAAACAGTTGATGGAAATCCTCTATTCTCACTAATAAACCCCTTCTTTGTTGGTTGTAGCTTAATTCTGATATAGAGTTTGTGTCAAACAGTTTGTGAGCATACTCCAATCCTCCATGTAACACTTATATTGGCTGTTGTTTGTTTATGGATTTATTGTTTTGGTTTTCTTATGTAGCTTTCAAGATGAATGATGTTTACTTGCCACCAATAAGCTTCATGTTCGGACTATCTATTTCAACAGAGTTCACAAGGAAATAACCGACAATTTAACACCGCGGGACAACAAGGAAAAATGCATACAAACATTTTGGTTTTATTGCAATAATCACGACTGTTACAAAGTGGCCATATTATGAGTTCGGTCGCCCTCTTCTGGATAGGAATGGATCCCACAATGTCAAATTTGACTCGAGGAAAATGCAGTCAGTCTACTCATAGGGATGTAGCTCTGTTTAATATTTCACGTGTTTGATCACCGGCTGGAAGAACAACAGAGTATTGTGGTAGTGTGGTTGTAGGTTTCCCCAAACAATTGGTGGACAATACACTTGATGAAATAAGGGATTAACTCCCTTCAAAGGTTCTGCCACCATTGTTGTAACAATACACCCTCCTTTGGCATTCTACAACCCTTCACAATCAACAAAACGCCCTTCACTATTCAAGTGCCCCTCCTTAGAGACAAATGAGCCCTCCTCTAATATTGTGTGCCCTGCATGAGATATCCGACCTTTAAATGGAGAAATAATGGCCCCGAACTCGGCCCCTGCCTTCAATAATTCACCCATCTAGTAAATAAACATTCTCTCAGGACCAAAATTCGTCCCAACAGTGGGGTATTCATCCCACAATGAAAGCAAACGACCCAACACTTCATAAAATCTTAAGCTGCAATATTTCATCAGTAGAGGTACCGGGTTTCTATGAAACTTCGCCCGGTACACATAAGAAGATGCCAACAAGTATTTTGGTTTAGATCTAGATTAGAGTGCATGAAAGATGCCCAACAAGTATTTTAGGTTTAGATCTAGATTAGAGTGCGCCCAAATAGTGAAATAATGTGCCCAATAGGATAGGAGCCCATCCCACAATCACTAATTCGCCCCCATACCCTAAAATCTCAACCACAACTAGATTAGAAGTATAATCTTCCCAATGAAGAGATCAAAGTGTTTTCTTCCCACAAAATGAATAGCTAGGGTGTATCATTTGGAAACCGATCCTAGGATTTGTCACCAAAAACCCCACAAAATGACTAGCTAAGGTATATCATTGGAAACCAATCCCTGGGATTTGTCACGAAAACCCTCCAAACCCCAAGTTCTAGAGATCAACAAAACAAGAGGGCGGATACAAAATAATTAATCATCATTATGAGATAATAAGATAATAGAGATTTCTCCTATCTCTTCTTTATACCCCTTAATTTTCTTTATTTTATTATTCATTGGTTAAATCCTTAATTAATTAATTAACTATTTTGTTACAAAAATTGATTTAACTTCTTTTATGGCTTCTCTGACCATGAAAGTCACTTCTCATCATCTTATCTTTGTAGTGTTTTTCCTCCCGATTCCGATGAACTATTAAACTAAGAGATTTTCTGAAGTAATATGCCCATTATGACATTCTTAGTGAATTTAATTAAATACGACCCATAATAACTCAAAATTGAAAATCGATAAGATGCAATGGAACCAAAGTCAAGTTGTGCGGAATGGATCTTGGTGATGAATATGATGAATGATGCAATTTGAGCCCAATAAAATCACTCAATATCTCTTAGACTTTAGCGTCACCCATGTTTGGCTACTCACGGTAGAGCGCAACATAACCAATGTAATAATGTCCCAAAATGGGACATTACGATTCCTACTTGGTGTTGTTTTTCCTCAAGCAATAGCTGAATCCAACTACCTATGATATCAAGGTCCCACTTATCCACCGATGTGACACAGGTAGAATCCCCCTCAGATGTGGCATCTCCAAGTGCTCACCGTGCATGACACCCAAATGCCCATAATGAGTAGAATGATCAATGGAAAAAAAATCTCAGTCAACTCCCCAACGACCACTCTACTTTTCGAGAACTCAGCCATCAAACACTAAACTATCAAGCACTCAATCCATGGATCCCATATCCAAATGTGAACTACGAAGTACCTCATGAAGGAAGGATCCTATAACATATCCAGCGCCATGAGTCTCCTGCAAAATAACACACGGTCTCAACCCAGAATGAGTCTGTCCTCCCGCGATGGTACCAAATAACCGACCTCCACTAAGCGAACGTATTTAACCTTGGTGAGGTATTGCAATACCTCAACCAATCACCAACAAATGATGTGCTTCCCCCAATACTAAAGCTCAATAGAAAATCAAAGTGACCACATCTTTTGGCTTTTCGGCTGGCCATGGGCACCAAGAGTCATCCTCAATGCACCAATCCTCAATATGGTGACCATATCTCACTTATGGCTAAATATCCCCTATGTAAGCCAAGGACTAGGCCCAAAGAAGCATCCTTGATGTTATAAATCTCAAAATGGCCACCATATCCCACTTACAAGACAAAAATTTCCCATATGGGGCTTGCATGTTGGCTTATGGTCAAATGCATGGCTCATGAACCCTAATGTCATGGACCATGGATCTTATAGATTGTTTGGTGCTCTAAGGATGATTCTTGTGGCCTAATCCATAATCAAGGGATAAAATTAATGGAGGGTGACCTTAGGTTATAACGTTTATCTTTGGTGCTCATTCATCATGTGTGGGGCTTGAGACACCACATAGGAAACATACAAAGAATCTTTTTTTATGAACAAGATATATGGTTTACGGTTTAATATGATCATGGTTTACGATTTAATCTGATCCAGTTTTGTGGTATTACTCTCTCTCTGGTATTACCTTGTCACAAAGCATATGCCACTGAGGTATTGTTTGAAGTGTTCCCCTAACCCTCTGTGGTATTACTCTCTCTGTGGCATATGCTTTGTGGACCATTAATGAACATAAGGTATACTGATTTTTAACACCCTTTATATCTCACATAAATCCTAGGAAACAAAACTTGAAATGACTCCAAACTCACTAACCCCTATACAAACACTTTGATGCTAGCCATTATAGTCTTAGACACACTATGTAAGTATACACAGTCACCAATTTGTCCCCTTACACACTATAATCCCAAACCATTTGACCCAAGACATGACAATTTAACCCTGAAGCACTTCAAGCCTCGACTACTTACTCATCATTTTTGGCTCCACATCTGAGCGTTGTTCATGCATAAGTACTTCATCCTTCTGTTATTGTTACATCTATGTCCATTTAGGTTTAATACACCATGATTTAATTAACCCCTTGAATACACCATGACCCTAACCCCACTAATTGTACTAGCCTTAAACGGTAACCCACTAGCTTATTTATTAGTTAATCAATAACCCACTAACCCTTGATCCCCGATCCCATGACCCTAGTAACCCACTGGTCATATTTGACCATAGATTAACTATATTGACCATGGTTGATGCATGACCCATGAACCTCCTAACTATTAAATCCCACTAAACCCATCTCATAACCCCCTTGACCCACTAACTCCCATAGAAACATACCCCACTAATCCATTAATTATGTAACTTACTAATCCCTTAACCCTGACCCTCCTATTACATTCACTCTAGTAACCAACTAACCCTTCACCCTTATTGATGATATTGATCTCCATTGACCATTGATGACCATGATTGAGCATAATTCATCATGTTTGACTATATAAATTGGCCATAGTTAACGTGGTTGACTCATATTGACCATCTTAATAACCTACCCTTGTTCTAAACCTGCAACTAGAACACTAGTTTCCATTAAGAACAGGAAGCTTTTCTCATGATACCATTTTACTACTCACTTGACATCTAACCTCTCAAGTACTCAATGCTCTGAATTTTCATGATGGTCCCAAATAGATTCTAACCCTTTACACTATAATCCATTTACCCTATAACCCATGACATAGAAAATCCGCACCTTCCATTTAAAGACATTACAATTGAACCCTGAAGCACTTTAGGCCTTGACTACTTACTCATCATTTTGGCTCCACATGTGATGCGATTGTTCATGCATATGTACTTCATGCTTTTGTTATTGTTATCCTATGTCCATTTTGGGTTTAATACACCCCTTTAATACACCATGATTTGTTATTTTTACATCTATGTCCTTCATGTTTATTGCTTTCATAATTAACAATTGTTGTGTTCAACCAAGTAAAAACCATTTTCTTATTTCCAAATCTTATATTAAATGGTTAGTGACTTATAGAAATAGTAATTGTTTAAGCATTTTCATTCTTTTTGTCATTCACTTAATTAGTTGTGGTTAGAAGATCCTCATTCCATTGCAACTAATAATCTCTTTAAAGGACATTATGATTGAAATTGAATCTAAATATGATTTGCAAGAATGGCTAAATGATTATATTTAATGCAATGTTTGAGTTATCAATTGCATTTCTTGTTTCATTTTTAAATCTCAATTGAGTCATAAATCTATGGATTAGGTTTATTCACTAATTGAAAAACTTGTTTTATCTTTTCAATTAGAACTAGACCTTAGAACTTGTCCATAAAACTCTAATCTCTTTATAGGAAGTTAACTAGTTTTACAACATTTCATTTTCTTCATTTTAATTGGATTTATTCTCACTTTCTAGACTAAGATAGGACATTAATGATTGAAAACACAAAACCCAACGTATGAAAAATAAAAGAATGAAGTAAGAAAAAGGTCACTTAGGCACATATAGTTCACTACACTTCATCAAAGTTACAAGCCTTGGTTGATAATTAATGTAAGCAATTTAGGAACACTAAATCGACTAAACATTGGCGATGGATTTCAGGAAGTGTAATTAGGAGTAACCTTATTTCTTACATAGAAAAGCAATCCACCCTGCCATACTATATCATGTGGTTGTTAAAGAACCACACATCCACATCATGAATTCATATTTTTGTAGGTAGAGAAGAGGTGACAAATGGGAGTTGAAGAGAAATGGATGGAGATGACAATGGGGAAGATCCTTTTGGATTTCCCATTCCAGAAACTGATATCAATGTTCAAATGAATAACATCCATCCATCTGTACTTCCTAACTTCAAAGGTATGAGATCAGAAGACCTAGAAACCTTTCAAAGGATAAAAATGTATAGGAGGGTAGAAGATCAACATTGCAAAGAAGACAGAAGGCTTAAATAGTTGAAAATAGTCAATTGTTGGGATGATATGACAATGGTTGAAGCAATATCCCTATAAGGAGTTTTCGATGTTTTTTCTTAGAGATACTATGATTTAAAGGCCTTCCTTGAGAGTTTGAGGATCAAACTAAAACTTGACCCAAATCCCAGAAATCAAAACCATATTAGATGCATCCAATGTACAAAGCGAAAATGTAAAAGTGCTTTGAAAATTACCGGATGTTGACACAATTTATATGAAAAAGAACATGAAATTGGATTTCTCAATCATGATGGATAAAAACAAGAAAACATGAGGACCTACACAAGCTTACAAAATTTTAATCATTTAATGACTAAAGAACCTTTTCCCTCACCTTTCAAAAAATAGTTTTATACATGGTAATAGGGAAGCTATTTTTTTCGTTTTTAGATGGTCTTTGGGGATATAATCAAGTATCTATAAAGGGGAAAATCCAACCACTCACCGTTTCCTATCCTGACAAATGGGAGCATATTAATGTCATATAATACCATTTTGTTTAGAAACTGCACCAACATGTTTTCTTGAACAATTTTGGATATATTCAATGTTTTCATTCATAAGTCACTAAAAGTATATATGAATGTTGGGGCGCGTTTTGATTGTCTAAAAAATCATAACTTTGACCTTTGAATGGTGTTTAATAGGTGTAGGGAGACAAGTGTATCCCTAAATCTAGAAGTTTCATTTTTGCATCCTTTCAAAATACCGCTTTGGACATAGTCTTAAGGGAAGGGACAATGGTAGATCTTGATAAATTTCCGATAATCAAATATTTGCAACCTCCCACCAATCCATCAAAGATTAGGTAATTTTTTAGGACATACATGGTATTATTGAAAGTTTGTTAAACAATATAATTGATCCTATACTTGATGGAGTTGGTTTGAAGAAGGAAACACCATTTATATGCATAAATGAATGCCAGTAAAGCTTTGGAATGGTAAAGGATACAATTGTGGTGCACCAATCTTAAGATTTCTAATTAGGAACAAAGTCATTCCATGTATGTGTAGATGCCTTGAGTGTATCTACTAATAATGTCCCTCACACATGTTGGTGATGACAAAATTGGGCATATGATGTATTTTGAAAGAAAAAAGTTGTCATTGATTGACAACTATTACAATACTATAGAGTGGAAACCTTAGGTATGGTATATTACACAGATTTTGACATTACTTACTATCTAACAAGTTCATTTTTTAAAATTTAAATCATAATTTAGAGTTTGATATATATAGTAAACAAATCGATAAACTCTGAAAGCATAAGTCGATGGTTGATGTTGTTCCAAGAATATGACTTCAAAATTTGTGTCAAATTAGGAAATCCAATGTTAAACCTAATTATCTGTCATGGAGATGAAATAAGGAACTTGAAGGAGAGGAGGAAGGAGACTTTCCTAATGCTAACATGTTTAAAGTTCCATCGGGGCTATCTATAGAGGATGTCCATTATTTTTGTGGCACAAAAAGGCACTAGACAAGATGAGCATGACAAATAGATGGATTCTAGTTCAAAGACACTCTAATTAGAAATGCATGAAATGGACCATGGATATGAAAAAAGATTAGAAATCAAAGGCACTAAGTAGAAGGTTCCTATCACTAATGAGAATGAGACCTCTTTTCGAAAGAGACTTCTTTTCATAAAACAAGGAAAGATGAGGGCATTGTTTTTTATTCTGATAGTTTGAACTCTTCTAAAAATTATGGCGTTGATTATATACCTAGCACTAATAATAATAAGTATCACTTCATATAAATGTTGATGAAGCATGAAGGAGGTCAGTTGTAATTGAGGAGGTGTTGGAAGTTGTCCCAGCACATTCTTCAACTAAATCAACTCTAGGAAGGAGGTCCTTCCTCACCTAGCCTAGTAGAAAGTTAATAAAAAATTTGAGAAGGTAAAATCATTTGGGCCCTTGGGTAGGGAGGCCTCTCTAGAGAATTGGTAATAATTTTTTATTTCTCTCAACATTTGTGGCTTTTGATCTGCCACCAAGAAAAACCCACAAGAGGGTAGTGGAGAAGTATAAACCCTATCACATTTTCCACATAAAATATGTTGGGAGAGGAAACCAGAGTATTTTAAAGTCTTTATTTATGTTATTATTATGGTGAATCACGAGAATTATTTACCTTGTATATATTTTATATTGATCGGTCGGTTGCAATATAATATTATGTTATATTATATTTCCATACATATATTTCTGACGTTGTTTCCATGATCCCTTGGGACTAGCCATGACATTCACATTCACATTACATCTCTCTTTTTGTGTTTTTCTATTAAGTATAGATTACATAAACCCTAAACTGTGAAGCCAAACCCTAAACCCTTACATAACCCTTAATCCCTCAACCTTGGTTAATCACTAATCTCTTAACACAAAATCCCTAAATTCCATAACCCCTTATCCGTTGACCCTTAAACACTTAAACCTAATCCCTAATCCATGTCTATTTAAAGGGTGGAAGATATTGCTAATGATGAAGAGTGCCCAATGGTCATGGTATCTTCCCTTTGTCTAGAAAAATGGTCATCGAAAGAAGTCTTGGGTAGAGATAATGGCTACAACATATACCTTATGCTTTTCATTGCAAACCCTAGTTTTTCTCAAGACATGGTGTGCGATTTTGATCTTGAATTGAATAATGGCGCTGATACTTTTCCTTTACTATCTTGTCTTGATGATATCTCATGTGAGGATGCAATATTCCCTCTATTAAAATATCACTAGAGCATCCTCTTTACTGCATTGTTGGCACTCCAGTTTACTCATTACTTCTTATTCAAAACATTGCAAACCCTAGTTTTTCTCAAGACATGGTGTGCGATGTTGATCTTGAATTGAATAATGGCATTGATACTTTTCCTCTACCATCTTGTCTTGATGATATCTCATGTGAAGATGCAAGATTCCCTCTATTAAAAGATCACTAGAGCATCCTCTTTACTGCATTGTTGGCACTCCAGTTTACTCGTTACTTCTTCTTCAAGAAGTAAGAAGCATCGTTATTATAGCAAACTTGTCGCAACATCTGTCAAATGCAACATATTTATAGATTTTGTAACGTCGCAATTCTGGTGTAAAAAAATCCTAAGTGACCATTCGTATTTTGACTTGGTGAACATATTAAGGTGACCGTTGGAGGGGAAAACCTAGTTTCCAAAACGTCGCAATTGTGACATACCTTTTCACAAACGTGGCAAGAGAGATGTTCCATGTGGAAAACATGGCAAGAGAGATGTTCCAGTAGAAAACGTGGCAAGAGCGACGTTAATGTGGCAAGAGCGACGTTAACGTGGCAATTGCGACATACATCTTCACAAACGTGGAAAGAGAGACGTTCCAGTGGAAAACGTGGCAAGAGCAACGTTCCAGTGGAAAATGTGGCAAGAGTGACATTAATGTGGCAAGACCAAAATTAACATGGAAAGAGAGACATCAATGTGGCAGGAGCGACGTTATCAGGCAACATGATTTTTTTTTTTTATAAATTTCCTTTGTTTTGCGACAATATGGACAATTTTGTCCATAACGCCGCAAATAAAACGTCAGAATTTTTACAATATGTAGTACTGTCTTGTTTAGAAGGTGCAGGATCATAAATTCTAAGGACATGGTCGATGTATGCATCACCCTCCAAAATAAGAGTGGGATTTACCGAATATTTCATCGGCAATGTCACTTCCTTAGGCTTTTCACTCTCTAAGAGAAGAGTGGGATCGACTGAATATTGCACTGACATGACCGCTTATTCAACTGTTGGTTGAATAGGATGTGAGAAAACAAGGTCAAGAGGTGTATCACCCCCAAAAATAGGAGTGGTTTCGGTCGACGATTTCATTGACACAGTCATTGGTTGAACAATATGCGAGAAAACAAGGTCAAGGGACGCATCACCCCCTAACATAGGAGAGGTGTTGGTTGAAGATTGCATCGACGCGGTCACTAGTTGAACGAGATGTGAGAAAAAAAGGTCAAAGGATGCATCAACCCCTAAAGGAGAAGGGTTGTCAGTTGAACATTACATCAGCATGACGACTGTATCAACAAAAGAACGAATAGAGTGTGGGGAAACCATAGACGACTCAAAACCCAAAGGGCCCTCAAGTGAGAACCATGCTTCTGGTATTACGACAGTAACAGGACACAAATGAGTAAGGTGATTTCCTTTGCAAGTCCTACAAAGGAATTTGGCCTTACGTCTGAAACATCTAGGCTTGTCAATCGTATGAATGACCCCAAAATAACTTGCAGTGGCTGGTGACATGCTCCCAGCATGACTTGCAGAGGCTGGTAGAAAATCTCCAACATGACTTGCAGAGGTTGGTGATGAATCCCCAACATAACTAGCAAAGGTTGGTGATGTATGCGTAGTGTGACTAGCAGTGAATAGAGTTTTGCCCCCAGCATGACTTGCAGTGGTTGGTTGTGTGTCTTCAACATGACTTGCATAGGTCATTGACCAGTCTCCAACATGACTAGCAGTGGTTGGAAATGGAGCTCTAGTATGACTGACAGTGACTGGACTAGCGGAAGTGGTGAATTGCGGCATTTGATACCAAGGTCCAGGGAAAGATTGGTTTTGAGAAATTGCAGGCCAAGAAGGGTTCTGGTATACACCATGGCCCTACTTGACAGGATAGTTACCTCCTCCATACTGATTCATAACAAGTTGTAAGGGCATCATCACCAAGGAAGTCGCTTGCAAAGAGAAAGCAACATGACAAGGGTTACTCATGTGAGGATATATGTTCCCCCCAAATGAAGGA
Organism: Picea sitchensis; assembly: GCA_010110895.2. Taxonomy (NCBI): domain Eukaryota; kingdom Viridiplantae; phylum Streptophyta; class Pinopsida; order Pinales; family Pinaceae; genus Picea; species Picea sitchensis. The sequence goes on from SNQJ01S0064633.1 coordinate 72,539, forward strand.
ACTTCGTGAAAGGGGGTTGCCCATACTATAAGAATGAATCCCTCCAGATTAAACACTAGAGGACAGAAGAAGGTCCTCCATGGGAAAATCATTCATAGGAACTGACATAGCAGAAGAAGGATAGGTGGATGGCATGTAATAAGTAGAATGACCTCCCATTTGGGTAATTTCTCCTAGAAAAGTGGATTCGTAGGAAGGAATATTCCAACCTCCTACCATAAGAGGTTTTTGAGGGATATGACTCCCACCAAACGAGAAGGGAGAATAAGGAGGCATCATTCCCCAGACCCACAACTAGGATTCCCAGAAGGAGGCAAGACATAAGATGACAAGTGTGAAGACATGTCGGGCATATCATGAGAAAAATTATTAGAGACCCAAGGCATTGACTGAGTGCCATAATTCTGCATACCATAATGCAATGTGGAAGGGTTCATCTCCATGAAGTGAGTGGACATCATGGGGGGGCAGCAGTAAATGAGGGAGCCAAAGGAACTCCACTATCCATGATAACAATGACTCAGCATGAAATCCTATGGTCAACTAATAATCAAAGAGAATGCCAAAAATAAAACGACCAATATGCATGCAAACAGGGTAAAGTGGCTGAGTGGCCTCCTTCCCTAAAGAAGGTATGTCTCACCCAAGAGGGGCCTGAGACTCCCTGCTAAATATCAGAGGTAAAAAAATTAGTTATAAGGACCCTCCTGCACTTAACAACCAGTCAGTCAGATGCCCCCAAAGAGGTAATCCTCCATAAAGGTTTTTTTTTTTTCGACCCTTATCTGACCCAGGGTACCTACAGAATAACCCCTGCAAGTAACCTATGAGATACCTAAGTTAAGAAACTAATAAACCACTGTATAACCGATGCACAAATGAACAATCATAAATCTGGATCACCATATGGGCAGGATTTCAAATCCAAAAACCTTGAAAGCACCACCTCTCACGGAGGTAAGGGTACTAACAAGATCCCCAGATACGAATAAATCCACAAAAATATCTCTGACGGTAGGTATCAGGGAGATATCCCTTCAACCGACTTTGTGCAACCTCGTGATTAACTCCAGTGTGAGCTGAGCCTCCTGATCTTACCAATTATACAATGGACTTCTCAACTCCCTTTATTAGACACATATGTTGATTTAATTTCCTTGGATAATTTTACTCACAAAATCCTATTCCAAGGCACTAAATCCTAGACTAGTTTGTGCACCCTAGAAAAAAAAATCGTGACTAATCAATTTTAAATTAAAGCGTAAATTTTATTGGCCATGATTACTCAAAATGGTATGGTAGTGAAACTCATGATGTTATGACTCTGGAAGAAAATTAAATATGAATATAATGCAATGTCTTAACTTTAACTTTTGATATGCTTATAAAAACAATGCAGTTTTCAATTTCAACTCTGCAATTCTGAAGTAAAATGCAATCTTTCACTAAATGCACTAAGCTAATTATAAGGATTCAAAAGACAAAAATGCCAAGCAATGAAAAATGCCTATTCTTTTTTTATTTTCAATATACCAAAAAGAAAATGCATGGACTGATGAGAAACCTAAAATATAAATTCCATTGTGCATAAAAAGAAATAACCCAACCAGAATACCAAGAAGCAAAGCACCCATGTCACATACCCACTACTCAAAATCAAACTTTTGCATTGATTTCTCCACAATCAGAATCCCCGAAGTCCTACGGGGCTTAGCACAGACTAGCTCTTTCCCTTTTTCCACCTCCATGTGATTATAGTTCACAATTATGAGCCGAATCAGCACGGTGTCTTTTCGCACTTCGCGACTCGGTGCTACCAGAATGTCGAGTCTCTCGACATTGCAAACCCTGAAGCTTGAAACAACGAAATGCCGAACCCTGATGGGGCTATCGAGGGGAAAGTTCTCTCTTGGGGACTTGTCTACATGATCCTATACGGTTGCCACACCCTTAAGCCAACCAAGAGCTTATTGTCTTTTCGCGATTTGGGGAATTGCGATACATGACTTCTACCTTTCCCCATTCAAACACCCGAAACTTACGAGGTATCCAAATTTTCCCTCCAAGGGAGATCTACGGCCGTAGGCCTCCTCTGATCCAATGATATGGATCCTTTCGGGGTTTCGGTACTTAGGAGTTAGAAATGAAACGAATCCAAGACTCCTTGTCATTAAAATCTCCAAATTCCGATACAGAAAGTCATGTAACAGATCAACGGCTCTTAGGAGTGTGGATTCAACGGTCCACGATATTTCGAGTATCGAAATTTCGTGACTCGCGAAGGCAAGGTTTCTTACCTTTTGGTTCCCCGGATACCGAAACGTCGACCGACAGCCATGTGTCCCATCGATGCACGGTGGTGACCCTCACCCAAGATCGACAGTCGTGGTCTATTTGGGATGATCAACGGTCACGATCAAATCCGACTTTTCTCCATCTTAATCATACCTCACGCCATTTCGAGGCTTCTGGGATCAGAATTTCATGACTCACAAAGACAAGGGTTCTTTCCCCTTTGGTTTCCCGGGCACCGAGACGCCGAAGTGCTTACCAGCGACCACATGTGCTCTATAGATGGAAGGCCCAGGCACTTCCATCGGCCATGGGATCTATGGTCCCGATTCCTTCATCTCTTGCAAGGGGAAAAGAAGGGGTCGTGGAATTAATGCCTGCGTTTCTTTCTTAAATCAAACGGTCATTACAGACCCTGGGATCCTTCGAAGGGATCCTATTCGTGCATTACTTGCAAAGGCGGGGAGGGGTAGAGAAATTATCATTCACGTGTCCTCCCTCAGATGAACGGTCCTCGTGGTTTCGTGATTTTGCGACCTGCGACTCCCAGTGATGCAAATCCTTTGTCAACTCGGATCCCCGGTATCCGAAATACCCATGGACTCTTGATCTCCGCCACGTGTCCTTCACGGATGGATGATCCATATCTATATCAGGACTTTCACCATGGAATGTCTCAATCCCTTGTCATCAGGACTCCTGGAATCTTGAATTTTGAATCCTCGATACTGACTCCTCTCTTGGGAATTTCATCCTTGTTCACGAGGGCTTAACCCTCGTGCATCTCTTAACAGATCCAACGGCTGTCGGGTTTTTCTAGCTAAGATCTAACGGCTCAGATATGTCCCACGTCGCACACTCTCCCACTACTTCCTGGACATGGAAAAATCAACGGTCCGGATGTTCTCATGGACCTTAGGGATCTACGATCCCAATTTTCCTTGCTATTCACGAAGATAGAGGAAAAAGGGGCAGGGTAAGTAACACCCTTGTTTCTTTCGTCAATCTAACGGTCGTGAATGGGCATGGATATTCTGACGGGATCTCATCCGTCGATCGATACTTATCCCTACACTGCTACTTTAGGATTTTAAGAGGGTCATTCCTCCTCGTACAAGATTGTTAAGACTTGCACATTCAAGTCATTTTTCTAGGTTCTTGGTAGACCTTTCCAAGGAGGAAATATCTGTGAAGAGATCTATTCCGGGGCATTCCTGGAGATCGATGAGGGGGAAACAAATTCTCGAGTACGGACTAGAATTCTAACTTGGTTCAACTTATGCATAATTAAATTCATTTATCAACATACGCCATGCGTGTCTTCTCCATTATAATCATATACAACTACTAGTACTGATCAAAATACCACATAGACATTCTTATAATGAAATATTCACCATTTCATAGCTTATGAGAATAATTATCAGAATGCATATATTTCAAGGTGCCAGAAGTAAAACACTTATCAGAAATAACACCAGGGTCAAGCAACTACTGATAGGGGTGCTTGCTTCCACCCAACCGTAGGCTTAGAGACTCCCAATGGATTTACCACTAGCCACCCCTAAGCTAAGACCACGATGTTGTAAGACTGTGTCTCTGTCTTCCAGTGACTAGGAGTGAAGTTTGCNCCCAATCGCTTCTACCTTATGCCTCATCCTCTTGCGAGGTTGTGTGTGGCACAATTACCCTCGCGCTGGTCAGGCCTGATGGCTCTACGGATGGGCGGTTCACCTCCCCATCCCTCATTAAGCCATCTACCTACCAGCCTGTGAGGCATTTAATTTGGGGCCAACAAGCCTCTTTTGGTTCTCCAGGCCAGTGGAGTCCAAATACAGTATTAATTCTCGACAAAAGTTAACGCCACCTTTCCAGGTGCCTTCCACCGCCATCGTGGCCTCTTTTCTGCACATCCCCTCTCAACAGTCCTGCAATAAATTCAAAATTTTATTCACATTCATTGACCTTTTCCTCAAGGTCCATTTACATCACAT
>SNQJ01S0064635.1:0-15924 GCA_010110895.2 Picea sitchensis
GCGACACAAGAAATCTGCAACGGTATTCTCTCTTCCGGGCCGATCCTTTATGGTGATGTTGAATTCCTGCAATAGTAATAACCACCGAGTAACCCATCCATTAGTAATTGGCTTGTTAGCTAAATATTTAATAGTTGAATGATCAGTATATAGAATAACTGGATAGCCTGTTATATAGTGGTTGAATTTATTAATAGCATGTATAATGGCTAAAAATTCTTTTTCTATTACTCTGTAATTTAATTCATCGGGAGTAATACTTTTGCTAATAAAATAAATATCTTAAGGTTTCTTGTATTCTTCATGTCCAAGTACATCACGTATGGAGATATCCAATGCATATGAAGAGATATGAAATGGTAATATCCAGTTTGGTCCTCTCAGCACTGGTGTTGTGGAGACTAGCCTTTTGAGTTTTGCAAATGCAACATCACACTTATCAGACCACTGAAATTCCACACTACTAGTTAAATCATGTAAAGGTACAGTTATTCTCAAAAACAATTCTATGAATCTATGATAATATCTTGCACAGCCAAAGAAACTATGTACCTTAGTTTTTGTATGAGGTGTAGGCAGATTAAGGATTACCTCTATTTTTGTTGGTTCTACCTTAATTCCATCTGTAGAAACATAGTGTCCTAGTACCACACATTTGGTCATCATCATATGACATTTCTCATGACTCAAACATAGCCTGGTAGAAATGTATCATTCCAGTACCTTCTCCATATTTCTTAGAGCTTGATCAAAATCAGTTCCATAAGGGGTGAAATCATCCATGTAAAATTCAAGTCCTTCATTAATCAAATAAGAAAATATGCTTAAAATGGCTCTCTGGAATGTAGTTGGAGCATTACATAATCCAAAGGGAAATACTCTATATGCGAATGTACCCCAAAGACATGTAAATGTAGTTTTATCCTGATCTTCTGGAGTAATCTGAATCTGATTATAACCACTAAAGCCATCTAGGAAGGAAAAAAATTGCTTCCTTGCTAAAGTATCAAGGACCTGATCAATAAAAGGTAAGGGAAAGTGGTCCTTCTGGGTAGATTTATTGAGTTCTCTGTAGTCTACACATATTCTCCATTTCCCATTCTTCTTGGGGATAATTACTAGTGGAGGGACCCACCGACTATCTGAAATAGGATATATGAAATCTGCGTCCAATAGTTTCTGTATTTATTCTTTAACAAAGTCCTTGAGATGAGGTTTCAATATTCATTGGGGTTTTCGGATGTGTCAAACATATTTCTCAATATAGATATGATGTCTACAAAGTTGGGGATCAATACCCTTCATGTCCGGATACTCCCAAGAAAAATCCTGTTGATATTTAGAAAGAATCTGAATCAATTTTTGTTGTTGTTGCTCATTCAAATTAGCATTAATATTTAGAAACCTTACTGGTGAAATTTCAACTGATATACTGTTATGGAGAACAATAGTGGGAATCTGTTGCTCCATCAATTATTCCAGAGGATCTCCCTGTGCTTCATTATCTAAAACAACTGTTAGCATTTGACATGTTGGGTTTCCTATAACGCCTGGGCTGTTAATGAAGATATTAATCACATCATCTTCTAGTTGATTTTTGAGCTTGAGAGATTCTTCCAGTGTGAGAGGATGTCGTAGGTTTTTTTTAGATATCTAGGTGGTGGAAACTATTGATGTATGATAGGCAGACTCGGTTTAGCTGGAGGATACAGGATGAGGTTCTTTGTATCACTTCCTCTAGCAATTGTCATGTTTCCTGTGCGACATCCTATGTAGGAATCTGTTGTTGCGAGCCATGGTCTTCCAAATATTAATGGGTATCCATTGAGTCTAATTCTTGGTCTGATAACTAGGAAATCAACTGGGTATTCCCAAGATTCGAATGAAATTGTTATATCTTTTAATGTGTAGACTAGTTTAACCACCGATCTATCATCCAATTCTAACATAATTGGAGTAGGTTCAAAGGAGGTGATAGGTTCAAAGGAGGTGATATGCAGGACGTTACAGGTCTTGATTTTCAGAATATTGATGGTTTTCCCCAAATCCACTAGTGTATTTGGAAACAAATAGCCCTGTATCTAAACTGTTACCATGGGATTCCCTGGGTATGTATATTTGACCGGCTCCTACTTGCCTAGAATAAGATCGATCAAAGCTCCTAGCACGTGAATAGTTGATGGATTCTTAGATTTCCTGATAGGATTCTTCCCACATAATTCTTTGATTGGTTTTACATAAATAGGAATATCTTGCAGATCCTGTAGGAGTGGGATTTTAACATATAAATTTTTAATATCCCAGATGATATCAAAGTTAGGGTATACAACTAGTTTTTCTATCATTAGTCTCTCGGGAAATGAGGGAGGAGAAATTTCATCAGGATTTTGTTGCTCGATTGTATTTTCCCTCTGTTTTGCTTCTTCTGTTATGACCACAATCGATGGTTTTATTGTCGGTTGTATATTATTCTCATTCTCATTCTCTTGATGAATGTAACTTTCCTCAATAGAGATTATATGCCATGATCTCAACCGGAGTTCGTTGCACCCTACAGAGTTAATCTCACCTTCCAAACTCTCGACAACTTGCACGAGTTGGGATGGTCTATTATTAGGATTTGGGTTGGATTGAGTTGGTAATTGAGGGATCATTTTAGGTCAAGGGTTCTGAGGTAATTGAAGTGGGACTTGTAAAGTGGGATGAGGTTGAGGAGCCATCACCATTGGTTGATTGGTCATTCCCATGAGGAGCTACCAGTTTTTATTCCAATTGGGGGCTTGGGCAGCTGTGTTGGTCCACTATGAAGGATAAGAGTTATTATTTGAATTCTTCCAAAATGGAGTAGGGTATTGCAAGTTAGGCCAGATGGGATTTTCAGCTGGTTGATTTGGCCAGGGTGTAGTAGGATATTGATGGGACTTCCTTGTGGGGTTAGTAAATGGTTGGCCTTTCCATGTGTTTCCAAAATTATGTTTTTGATTATACTACCCAGAAAAGAAAGAAGAAGGATCTTGTAGCATACCTAGGGGTCGAGCCTGCCATTGGTGACACTGAGCCATCAGATATACTAGTTTTGTTTCCTCTTTTGCTTCTTTAAAGACAAATTTTAGTCTTGGGAGTGATGGACATTGTTCTGTCGGATGGTATTTGGCACAGATGGAGAAAATTCAAACCACATCCAAGCAACACTCCCTTGAACGATGTTTCCTTTTGCATCGTGGAAAAAATATGGCCAACGACTGCTCTTCTTATTCTTGCTTCTATTTAACCTGTAGAACATCCAATTGTGTAGTTAGATTACTTAAAATGTTTGTTTCAAAATTTTCTACAAGATTACCAACTTCTTCTCAGGTGACACCCCCTCTAGTAATGTTGTTATTTCTGGTGAGGGGAGCCCGTATTCTCAATCTGGTTTGTGTACTTCCATGTGATCACCTGATGCACAATTGGATAACGTTATCATAAGTTTCCTGATAAATATCACCTTTTCCCATTAAATTCAACGTGTCTAGCCATTCATCCTTCATACCTTTTATCAGAGTGTCTTTAAGTACCTCACCTGGTAGTGTACCATAAGGTGACCTCTGTAAGTTATATTGAAACCTTTCAACATATTCTTCTAGTGTTTCATTTTCTTTTCTAGTCATTTGAAAGATTTCGTCTTTTAAATCCCTAGTTCTACAGTAGTCTTGATATTTCATAAGGAAGGCTTGTTTCATTTCATCCCAGGAATTTATAGTTCATCCTCCTAATCCCATAAACCATCGTAAATTTGCTCCTTTCAGGGTGGAAGGAAATGGATTTTGTTTCTGGGTTTCAGAGGTGTATTCATAGCCTCTACACAGGACATCAAACTCGAATAAGAACGCATCAGGGTCCTTTGAGATCAATCCATTGAAGGTTAGAATATTTTTTCATGGAAAGGATTTCATTGGGAAATTAGCAAACGGATCAACTATAGGATATTCCAAAGTGGAAGTCTAGGGTCGTGGTGGATTTTGTTGTGCCATTTGGTCGAAGATATGCCAATAGCCTTTAGGGATTTCTCGTTCTGGGTGTTCTATTTGAGGTGGTTGATTACTTGGTCCCCTGGGAGATTTAATCACGCTACCTCTATCTGGGATTTCATATGTACTTTCTCTTATCAGAATAACAAAAGATCCAGGCTCAGGTAGTGGTGGGTTTGCCTCAGCAATTCCACTGGTTTCCCCTTCTCTTTCTTTCAAATTACAATAATTTCCCTCGTCTAAAGGGATGAGAGGTGGAGTATGTATATCTTGGAAACTTTTTTCAGTCCCTTCAGTTCCGCTATGAACCTCAGCACGAGATGCAATTGGTGAATTTGTTGCTTGAGGGATTCGGGTAGAAACTTTTCACGGTCCAACCGAGGCTTGAGTTTCAGAATTTTCGGATGATTTTGTATATGACAATGCTTCTTCTAGGGGGCACCGAACCCTGGGATTTTGTATTTTTTGGTGGGGGTTTTTTTTTCCAGGTTCTTAATTTTTAGTCATACACATGGACACAAATTCTATGCACCTATAAAACCTCTATGCATCAGCTAAAGGTAGGTGTTGACACAATCATTTTACTTGTTTCCTACATAGGTTCTTACCTTTCGTTTTCAATACCTCAACCTCTAGAGATGCAACCTATTCTATCTTTGAAATTTGTAAATGTGTTGAACCTGCACATAATAGATCTAGCTAGAAAATACTACACACATTTATAGAGATAAATTAAGAAAGAAGAAGCAAGATAGAAAGAATGGAAGAATTCTCATTAACCATATTCCACACTCAAAGAGTGAATAATTTACAATAGATATAGGATACATGAGTAACTAATGAGCCATAGTGGTGGTCTAGATTGATATGGACACACACCAGCAGTTACAAGAGTAATCTTCCACCTAGTCTAGTCTATCAGGAAGTTACGGGAGTGAACTGCCACCTAACTGAGTTAACGAGTCAACTAGTCTTCAGTTAACTGACTAAACAAAGAGTAGTGAGTTCGTGATGATCCCAATGTTGCATGGTGACAAAACCAATGCAACATCTAAAATCAACTCAACTAGTCAAACTGAAGTGTCAACTAAAAGACAATATTCTCCAGGTGGAATATTCTCCCCTAAAATATAGGAGACTAGATAATGCCTATTATGGATAATAAACAAGGAGTAACCTTAGGAAAAATAAATCCTAGGTGTGTGTGAAGTAACTCCAACACCCCCCCTGATCATCACTATGGTGAAAATAAAGAATGGGTCCCGACAACGAGGCCATGTTAGGTACCCAAATACAAAAGATACACTAAAAATAAAGTGAGGAAAGAGGGAAAACCTCATAGGAACAAAACCCCCCCTCAAATTACAATGCATAAAATAAAAAATGAGAAGGAACAAAAAACAGTTGCTAAGCAACCCTCTCCTTCACTCCAAGAAGACCTCGCAACTATGCACGTTTGTGCTCATTGAATATTTTGTTGAAGATGTAGATGTATGCATGGATCTGATGAAGTATATGCACCATTGATATTTCCACACATATCCACTTTATCTTCTTGTAATGAATAATATCCAAATAAATTTTGGATGAAATTTTGAAAACTGTGTGGCCATTTCCAAAAAAATGCTGAAATTTTGTTGATTTTAAAACGATCATAACTTCACTTTCCAGACTCCGTTTCGGATAATTTGGTTTTTGAAATTGGATATTTTCCTTAGAGGAATTCAAATATACAATTTTTTCTGAAAATGTTTCTCAAAAATATCATAATGGCCCCTAATGTGCGCAACTCCCATTTTGACTCCTAAGATGCATGCATGGCGCATGCAACAATGTCTGTATGTGACTCCTGAGATGCATGCCATATATCTTCCACATGAATTTCAGAAAATAAATCTGAAATTGAGTAGACATCATCTTCAATTATTGGAATACTAATTTCTGCAAAAACATTTGTAAAAGACTCTTCATAATAAGATGCTTTATCTTCTGATGGATTCTCTTCTGGCTCTATCTGTTCGACCTCCTGCATGAAATCTTCATAATATTCTTTATTCCCAAACAGAACCTCAAATATGGTCCATAATTCATTTGGACTTGATCCTTGTGATTCTTCATATACTTGATGGAAAAGTTCGAGAGAAATAGACATGCCGATACTTCCTATGGCCATATATTGTCTATTGAGAAAGTCATTTTTCTCATCAACGGAATCAGGCTCTACTTAAATTTCCATGGTTATTTGGTATAAACCTCTACTTATGATAAGAAGTAGAATATTTGTCTTCCATTCCAAATAGTTATGAGGCGTGAGAAGTATTTCCGGTGAATAATCCATCTTTTTGTTGTCTTCAATCTTTTGTGCCTGCAAAAAATGATTTGGTGTAGATTTTTCTTAGCAGTCTGTCAGCTCTGATAACATGTAAATGTGTTGAACCTACACATAATAGATCTAGCTAGAAAATACTACACACATTTACAGAGAGAAATTAAGAAAGAAGAAGCAAGATAGAAAGAATGGAAGAATTCTCATTAACCATATTCCACACTCAAAGAGTGAATAGATTACAATAGATATAGGATACATGAGTAACTAATGAGCCATAGTGGTGGTCTAGATTGATCTGGACACACACCAACAGTTACACGAGTAATATTCCACCTAGTCTAGTCTCTCAGGAAGTTACGGGAGTGAACTACCACCTAGCTGAGTTAACTAGTCAACTAGTCTTCAGTTAACTAACTGAACAAAGAGTAGTGAGTTCATGATGATCCCAATGTTGCATGGTGACAAAACCAATGAAAAATCTAAACTCAACTCAAGTAGTCAAACTGAAGTGTCAACTGAAAGAGAATATTCTCTAGGTGGAATATTCTCCCCTAAAATATAGGAGACTAGATAATGCCTATTATGGATAATAAACAAGGAATAACCTTAGGAAAAATAAATCCTAGGTGTGTGTGAAGTAACTCCAACACCCCCCCTAATCATCACTATGCTGAAAATAAGGAATGGGTCCCGACAATAAGGCCATGTTAGGTACCCAAATACCAAAGATACACTGAAAATAAAGTGAGGAAAGAGGGAAAACCTCGTAGGAACAAACCCCCCCCTCAAATTACAATGCATAAAATAAAAAATGAGAAGGAACAAAAAGCAGTTGCTAAGCAACCCTGTCCTTCACTCCAAGAAGACCTCGCAACTATGCAAGTTTGTGCTCATTGAAGATTTTGTTGAAGATGTAGATGTATGCATGGATCTGATGAAGTATATGCATCATTGATATTTCCACACATATCCATTTTATCTTCTTGTAATGAATAATATCCAAATAGATTTTGGATAAAATTTTGAAAACTGTGCGGTCGTTTCCAGAAAAATGCTAAAATTTTGTTGATTTTAAAACGATCATAACTTCACTTTCCGGACTCTATTTTGGACGATTTGGTTTTTGAAATTGGATATTTTCTTGAGAGGAATTCAAATATACAAATTTTTTTTTCTGAAAATGTTTCTCAAAAAATATCATAATGACGCTTGATGTGCGCAACTCCCATTTTGACTCCTGAGATGCAAGCATGGTGCATGCAACAATGTATGTATGTGACTCCTGAGATGCATGCATGGTGCATGCAACAATGTATGTATGTGACTCCTAAGATGCATGCCATATATCTTCCACATGAATTTCAGAAAATAAATCTGAAATTGAGTAGACATCATCTTCAATTATTGGAATACTAATTTCTACGAAAACATTTGTAAAAGACTCTTCATAATAAGAGGCTTGATGTTCTGATGGATTCTCTTATGGCTCTATCTGTTTGACCTCCTGTATGAAATCTTCACAATATTCTTTATTCCCAAATAGAACCTCAAATCTGGTCCATAATTCATTTGGAGTTAATCCTTGTGATTCTTCATATACTTGATGGAAAATTTCGGGAGAAATAGACATGCCGATACTTCCTATGGCCATATATTGTCTATTGAGAAAGTCATTTTTCTCATCGAGGGAATCAAGATCTACTTAAATTTCCATGGTTATTTGATATAATCCTCTACTTATGAGAAGAAGTAGAATATTTGGCTTCCATTCCAAATAGTTATGAGGCGTGAGAAGTATTTCCGGTGAATAATCCATCTTTTTGTTGTCTTCAATCTTTTGTACCTGCAAAAAATGATTTGGTGTAGCTTTTGCTTAGTAGTCCGCCAGCTCTGATAACATGTAAATGTGTTGAACCTACACATAATAGATCTAGCTAGAAAATACTACACACATTTACAGAGAGAAATTAAGAAAGAAGAAGCAAGATAAAAAGAATGGAAAAATTCTCATTAACTGTATTCCACACTCAAAGAGTGAATAATTTACAATAGATATAGGATACATGAGTAACTAATGAACCATAGTGGTGGTCTAGATTGATCTAGACACACACCATCAGTTACAAGAGTAAACTTTCACCTAGTCTAGTCTCTCAGGGAGTTACGGGAGTGAACTGCCACCTAGTCTAGTCTCTCAGGCAGTTACGAGAGTGAACTGCCACCTAGTCTAGTCTCTCAGGCAGTTACGGGAGTGAACTGCCACCTAGCTGAGCTAACTAGTCAACTAGTCTTCAGTTAACTGACTGAACAAAGAGTAGTGAGTTCGTGATGATCCCAATGTTGCATGGTGACAAAACCAATGCAACATCTAAACTCAACTCAACTAGTCAAACTGAAGTCTCAACTGAAAGAGAATATTCTCCAGGTGGAATATTCTCCCCTAAAATATAGGAGACTGGATAATGACTATTATGACTAATAAACAAGGAATAACCTTAGGAAAAATAAATCATAGGTGTTTGTGAAGTAACTCCAATAACATTCTCCCTGGCAACGGCGCCAAAATGTTGGGCTCTAAATATGTCCTAAAAACAATCTTAGTCTGATATTAATTTATCAACCGAGGATTCATCTTCTCTTTCAATAATGTCAGCAATGTTTATGCATATAGTTGTAGAGGTTTAATCATGCAGTTAATTTTGTTAAAGAAAAAATGAGTCTATCTAAATTAATTTAATAATCAAACTCATTTATGAAAAAACATGAAACTGAAATTGATAATTCACTCAACAAAATTGTAATCTGATCAATAACACACTGTAAATCAAAGGCATTAATCAATTTTCTGAATTCATCTAGCTAAAAAACAGTAATTTAATCTATGAAAACACTTAATAGATCAATCTATCAATGATTATCTAACCTATTGGAAAATAACAACTAACTACTGTAAAATTGAGAAGGAACAACAAATGTGAATTTAAGCGAAAGGAACAACAATTGTGAATTTGATAAAAAGAACAACGTATGCAAAAATGAAAGGAAATAAACTAGCATTAACTGGAAATGGAACAACAATCGACAATATTCAAATGAAACATCTATCCTCTATAATTGAACAACATAACTAATTCATAGAAGAATCAACACACTCATGAATTTATCTTAACTGTTGTAAAGAAATTTAAATCACAGAACTGATATAGAATTGATACAATTACAATTGAGACAACAACTCCTTCTGAATGGGCCCACGATATTCAAAAGGTATTGCTGCTAAAAAATCAGTATGCAAAAATCATTAAAACGCTCAAGGATTTCATTAATTCCATAATTAGTGAAACATTTACAATGGACTGCTTGTACAGAGTAATTCAGAGATCTGAATATTTGATTGAATTTCTTGGATTATATCTCTATGGTTCATCACCCCCTATATATTATAATGACATGGGTAAATTAAACTATCTCGAGTGTTATCACTGAGAGTCACCCTCAGATTGCGGGAGGATAAGCCCAATACCCATCAGATTTTTTGGTGGATGTTTGGTTTATATGAGTGGAGGTCAAGGGACAAAACTCAATATATGAATGATGTTCAAAGATGGACAAGAAATGTACAGGGAAGTGAGGGCCACAACTAACTTCAGTCAGTGAATTGAGTTTAAGTGTGAGCAGAGGGAAGACTTAGTGAGAAAGGTGGACAAGACTGCTATGGGCATCAAGCCTTCATGCAACTTGGAGAAGAAAAACGCAAACTCAAGATCACTCTTAACCTCAAGTTTTAGACACTGAAATATGTCCAAACAACATAGTCATAATAGCACAATGATCAAACCTACATCACCATGCAGCTACAAAAACTAGATTGGATCCTCCATGCCCGAGCCATTCATTGTAAAAGGGAAGAAGATCACAAGGAAGATGACTAAAACAGGTCACGATATCGCTGCAATGAAACCTACATTACAACAACATAAAAACCCTCGACTGGATCGTCCATGCCTGAGTGTTTCAGCACATATTTTTACAAAGAGATGAAAAGAGGTTGACTTCTATTAATCTGAAAGTCTCAAATCTGATACATAACCAGAGAACAATTCTGGCATCAAAACATTACAAAATAGGGAGCTCTGCTCAACCATTTGACAAACATAACAAAATATAAAAACTATCTATTTATACTCACAACAATCCCCGACTATTAGGAGTGTGATCTGATCACTACAATCAAAGCTTTATGTCGACGAATCCTTCTATCAGACTGAACGTGCGTCCCTTTTTCAGACACAAGCTCATATCATCATGGGTCTATAGGGAAATTTGCTTGCAGGGGTACCACGAGATGACGGTTTAGTCCCCGCAATCAGGCCTTCCATGCCTTCCATTTATGGGGTGAGCCGAGGTTTCAACCACCAAACCTAACTTCCATTAACTACTTTTCCTCAGATATTGAACGAGACTTAATGCTCAGGGGTACGACCACTTTCTCCTCTCGGATAGGATCCCATATAAACATGTAATTGCAGAGCCGCTCAGAGGTGGTTTGGGTTCAAACTTCTTTTGGGCCCACAATCCATCACATTTCGCCACGTAATATTTTCTCCATACCATGGTTTCAATTGCGAGCCTGCTCAAGAAAAATATCGCCTGAGCATGTTGCATCCCCACAATAGACTATGGTTGTTGATTTGGTCATGATCTGAGATCTATGCGCACCAGCTAGATTTGGTGCCACCGCCAATATTACTCGCCCACCAAATTTAGGATCTACCAAAAGTGTGCTTTGTGGCGGGACGCTACTTTTGGCGCTAAACAATAACACCTCCCAGAGGATGATCTGACGTGGAGGCCATATGACACCATGTTGATGTGTCGCAGACGAAGAGGTAACATGTGTCACTTGAAAATAGGTTGGAGGTGTGTTTGAGAATACTTGAAAAGAGTGCCACATGTCAAAACCATAAGGGTTCCACCTGTCTGTGTTGATATCTGACATTCATTTGGCTCTCCAGGGCTCGGGGGATAACTCTTGTTTACCTGTTGTGATTTTACCTAGATCTATGGATCTGGTGACATGTGGCTCTTTGAATTGGATGACCGAGATCCACTCCGGGTCTCCGGGCTCCGGGAGAATCAAAACGCAAACTTGGGCTTCCAAGCGCTTTTACCTGGAGCCATGGATATGATTACACGTGTCTTCTTGAATGGATGAATGACATAGAATCTGAGTCTCCAGGCTCCGGGAGAATCAAAACTCAAATTTCGCTTTTCCTAGGGATTTTACCCCGAGTCATAGATCCGATGACGCGTGGCCCTCCTGAGATCGACGACTAAGATCCCTTCATGGCTCTGGGCTTCGAATTTCTCAAGATTCAAAATTTACTTTCCCCAAGAAAATCCTCCAGAGTTAGGGATCTGATGACAGGTGGCTCCTATATTTGGATGGCCGAGATCCACTCCGGGTCTCCGGACTATGGGAAAATCAAATCTCAAAATTATTTTTCCTTCTGTGTTTTCACCCTGAGATATGGATCTGACGACACATGGTTATTGTTGATCAACGACTCAGATTCACTTCAGGCCTTCGGGAGTTTGGGAAGGCATTGCCTCTAAGATCAACAAATCCCTTATGATTTGAAATCAATGGTCCACGATTTATACGGGAGTTCAGGCTTCAACTCTCTGGAAGTTTTATGCACTTCTCACTTTGAAACTATCGAAGCTCGTTTCTCTGAACACTTGGATCCGATGCCACCTATACCCCTCGATATCAAAGACTCATACTTTCTCTGGGCCTCTGATATTTGGACCTTATGCTCTGGCTCTATACTTCACATGAATTTGAACTTATGAATTCCCATGAGCCGTTGATTCACACTGCTCCTGGAATCTCCCCCGCTAAAATATTAAATTTACCTACTGCTTTTAAGCCCTAAATGGGATGCTTTGAATCCATGGTTGTGACCTTCTTTGAATCACCCTTTGTGTCCATGGTTGTGGCCTGCACGATCAAGAATCTAGACGAATGGTTGTGGGCTGGGAAAACAGGGAGATCAGTGACTAAAAAAGGACATGAGTGTTCATCCTTTAGGGAAAAACAGAGGGGCTTGGGGCCAAGACTCCTTTCGGGTAGGACATTAAGGGAAACCAGGGTGCACAAATGAACAAGGGAACATAGAAGATGACTTTACACGCCGAAAGGACACAAAATTAAGACTTGTCAATTCAAAAAGGATAGAGACAGGGAAATATTACAGACTTAGGAAGAAACCATGAACCCACAAGAATCTGAAAAATTCATGTGATAACATTTGGCTCCACAGGGGATGGCAGGCTCCTTGAGAGATGCCAAGAAGACGTAGTTTCAATGCCTTAGTTGTTGGGCTATGGAATCTCTTATTGAAAACAAAAAAATCAAAATCAAAACAAAAGGGAGTGGTATTTACAATGGGGAACGTCTGTCATGGCCTAAACAAAAAATTTCTTGAGAAAATGCTCATTGACAAGGCCACCCAAAACCTCAGAATCCTCCAAGTTCTGCAATTCATAAGTATTGTTCGGAAAAACCTCAGAAATATTGAAGGGGGGAATCCATAAGGATTCAAATTTACCATGTTTTCCCTTGTCTTGCTTGGGTGCATCCCATTTGATCACCAGATCCCCCAACTAGAAATTCTCCTTGCTTACGCTCTTGTCAAAAGCTCATTTTATTTTTTGTTGATGGTCCTGTGCTTTGTCAAGCAACTACTCCCTGGTCTGTTTCACTTCCACTAGTTGCAGTATCCTCATGACCATGTCATCAGGTTCTCCTTGGTATTCCTAGAGGAACTTTACCACAGACAAAGAAAGTTGAGAAGGAAATATTACCTCAATGTTGTACACTAGCTGGAAAGGAGAAATGCCTAGTGATATTTTTGTGATAACTTTGTCAGCCCACAATGAAAACTTCATCTTCAAATCCTAGGCTTTCTTGTTCTCTTCTAACAGCTTCTTGATTATCTCTATGAGGCTCTTGTTAGAAGACTCTATTAATCCATTTCCTTGAGGGTAGTAGGGAGTAGAGTGGACTAGTGTGATCCCATATTACTCACATAAACTACTTAATGGCTCAGCTCTGAAAGAGGAAGCATTGTCTGTAACGATCTTGTTTGGACAGCCAAATCTGGACATGATGTCTTCAAGGAAACTTATGATTACTTTATGAGAGGCACTCCTTGTGGGGATGGATTCTATCCATTTGGTAAAATATACGGTGGCAGTCAAAATCCACCTGTTCTTTCCACTTGAGGTCGGGTGGATTTCTCCAATGAAGTCAAGACCCCACTGTTGAAGATTTCTAGAAACCACTACAGGCTTCAAAGGAAATGATTTGAGTTGCTTCTTTCCAACAAACTTTTGACACTTGGTATAGGCTCTAATATTTTCACCAATATCAATAAGAATATTGCGCCAGAAATACCCAGATCTGAGGATCTTATACGTTGTGGTCCTCCAAAAATGATGTCCCCCACATGAGCTATCATGAAAATAAATAATTTCCCTTTCGACTTCTTGTGGGTCCATACATCTCAACAAAACTCCCAAGGGGTCCTTCTAGTACAACACCCGATCAATGATACAATACTTGATTTCTTTGAGTTTCAAAGCTCTCGCCTTGTTTTTGTCCAAACCATAAGGAGGCCTCAACTTCTCCATAAAGTATATGATATCTTTATACCAGGGGAATCCTACTAAGTTGGGGATGACATGAGAGTCTTCACTAACAATCTCATCTTGCTGATTTTTTGAGTCTATATTCATGAAATTAACCCCCAATGCCTCGCAATTTGATTCAGCTAGTAACCTGGCTAAACCTTGACCTTTCACCAACCTGGTGGGTTTGATTTCCAGGTCAAACTCTAGAATCTTGGCGATCCATTTGCTTCTTTTCCCATCTATATCGGGTTGGATCAGTATATCCTTTATTGAAGTCGAGGGGACATATGCAATAATTTTCGAGTGCATAATATAGATTCTGAAAGCCTTGAGGGATTTCACCAAAGTGTAAGCCTACTTTTCCATGATATCATATCTCATTTCTGCATCTCTCAGTGCTCTACTAAAAAAGGAAATAGGTTGTTCCATCCCATCTTTATTTCTCTGTAGCAGAACAACAACTGATGTATCAGATGAAGTGAAGGAAAATATCAGAAATTCCTTGGAATAGTCTGGGTTGATGAGCACATGTGCTTCAATCAACACCCTCTTGATTTGGTTGAAATAATTTCTGGACTCAGCAGTCCATTTCACTTCATTCCCCTTTATGAGCATGGATGTAATGTATTTAACCAACTCAACAAAATTAGAAATGAATCTCCTCAGAAAATTTATTTTTCCCAAGAAAGACTGAACCTCTTTCATGGATCTAGGAAGAGACAAGGATTGGATGGCCTCCACTCTTCTCAGATCAATATTCACCCCTACAGTTGACATAATATGCCCTAACAATTTTCCCTCTTGCATGGAAAACAAATATTTCTTAGGATTGAGCGAAAGGCCAAAACTTCAACACTTCAAGAATATTTTCTTTAGGTGGTGACAGTGTTCTTCATCATACCTGGAGAATACTCTAATGTCATCCAGATAGATGACCAAAATTTTTTCCTTTTTTCCAATGAAAGCAATGTCCATGGCTCATTGGAAGGTTTCTCATGGATTCATCAATCCAAAGGGAATTTTAGCATACATGAATGTGCCCCAAGGAGTCGTAAAAGTTGTCTTCTCTCTATCTTCAGGAAAGATAGAGATTTGATTGTACCCAGAGAAACCATCGACCATAGACATCCTGGTTGAACCAATGACTTTCTGCAAAATGTGCTCCATTTTTGACAAGGGGTAGTTATCCTTTTTGGAGCTCCTGTTCAAATTTCTGAAATCAACACACAACATGATTTCCCCATTCTTCTTTCTAACAAGCACCAAATTAGCCACCCACTCTGAAAATCTCAAAGGGATGATGATCTGTGCATCCAACAACTTCTTGACTTCCTCTTCCATAATCGGAAGCAACATGGGATTTATTTGTCTGAGCTTTTCTGCTTGAAAGGTTTGGCATCTTATTTCAAAGGGATTTTTTGTTGAATAACATTGGTTTCATATGTTCTCAAATCCTCATATGTCCAAGAAAAAACATCAGCGAACTCCTTCAAGAGTCTGACATATTCAACCCTTTGTTCTTTTGAAAAGATTCTAGACAATTTGACCCATTTGGGATCCTCCTCTGTCCCTATATTTCATTTAGTCACCTCAACCTCTTCAGCTGATCCTTCAACCTTTACAACAACATCATTTCTATCAAACAATCTCTCCAAAGGGACAAGCCCCTTTGGAATGTGGTTTCTAGGTAACTGAACAATATGACGGTTAGAAATCTTATTTATAATAACCTCAGCATGCGGTCTTTCTTCAAACTCTTGATCATGATCAATATGCATATCATATAATTCATCCACAGTCTCAAGGAACTTCTTAATCTCAATATCATCCTTAAATACCTTCCAATGTTTGACGTTGTCAGGAATAGAGGGTCTGTATTTTATCTCC
>SNQJ01S0064636.1:33286-52859 GCA_010110895.2 Picea sitchensis
ATTATGTGTTAATTTTGTGGATTGATATTTCCTTCAACAGTTAGAATAGATTCATTACTGTGTCGTTTCTATTATGAATTGATTATGTCATTCCATTTGCATAGAGTAGATGTTCTATTTGGAAATTATCGATTGTTGTTCCATTACTAATTGCTGTCAATTTATCGATTGTTGATTTTTTTCATTAAGTTTGCATTTTCTATTCCTTTCGTTAAGTTTGCATTTGTTGTTCCTTTCATTGTTGTTCCTTCTTAAATCTCAATAGATCGTTGTTCCTTTCAAATAGGTTAATTAATCATTGTTCTTTGAGAGATTCATTCATTGGTGTTTTTGTAGATTAAATTGTTGTTTCCTCGTTAGATGAATGAGTTTGGTAATTAATTGATGTTTCTTTTCATGGTGTGTTATTGCTCAGAATATATTTCCTATTGATTGAGTTATTAGTTTTGGATTTTGTAGTTAGTGTGTGAAGAGATTGATTGTTACAGTAATTTAGATGAATCCATATTTACTGTAAAGGAACTATCTACATGATTTAAACCTCTACAACTTATCTGCAAAGATTTTATTGATAATCTTGAGAGAAAAGACGAATCTTCGGTTGATAAAATTAATGTCAGACTAAGGTTTTTTTTAGGACATATTTAGAGCCTAGCAAAAAATACGGGAGAAAACCCATGTAGAAGGTGAGGCCTATGCTCTTCTCTCTAAATCACTTTAGTTATGAATAACAATTACAAAGAAAGGGGGGAATTCATTATGGAGTTTCCTATGACTTTGTGGCTTGAATATATACTACATAGTATTCTTCCTACTTTTTTATGATATCAAGTCCCACTCCTTGGATGCTCTACTCAACTATGGAACAAGTATAATACAAAATAATGGAACCCCTTCTCCTCCTAGTGGCCCTGTATTTACCCTAGTCTGATAATTGTCTAGGGTTGGGTGTTTTACTTCCTCAATCCTCAATTAGTGATATGATTTGGACCCTATAGAATCATATTTAGAGTCAAAAATTGGTTATCCCTTCATGTTTGCGTAATGGGGTATGGCATGGCACCCACTAGTACCATGGTGGTCAACAAGGTAGGTCAACTTGTAGGAGACATAACTTTCACATACGAGCTTTGATTGAGGAAATTTTTTCACCATTAGAAAGGTATTAGAGTGTATAACATATTCAAGGGTGTGATCGCAAGTTTTGGCCACTGTAACCCCAAAACATGTCGTTTAATTCCTCAAAATGCTTCTGAAAGGTTCCAGACCCCAATTTCCAAAACATGGACTTGCCACTAAAATGGACTTGCAAGTCGATTCCTCCATTTTTTCCCACCCAAAAACTACTAAGATATATTAAAATTTATATGATGATCTAATCTGGATCATTCCTAGAATTTTACATGAATAATAGGTCCATAGTCTAGAGATTCTGTGTTCTCTAGGTGATCAAGTTCAACTCTATCAACAAGGTTAGTTCTAAAAATGACCCAATATGAACAATGTTAGCACTATAAATTCCCCAATATGAGAATTATTCATAATTACCATTAAATTGCAATAATTTACGAAATATATTAGTCATTTGGATACTTGCATACTAAATTTACAATGTGGAAAATAAGTTAGGGTTTAGGACTACTTGGTGCATGCAAGATAAAGTCCACTAATAATAATAATTATTTCATAGAAATTTTGAATTTGTTATTTTACATTGATCAAGCAATTTACTTTCATAAGCTTCGTGAAGTTATTTATATTCCTCATGATATGGTTATTGTAGAGATCATTTCATGTACTTTTTTCCAAGGAAAAATATGTCATTTTTATTTCGGAAGAAAATAAATCATGCCCTAAATGTCCTATTGCACATACAAGGAAAACTCCATAGGAGAAATATGTTTTATTTATCTTTCTTGTAACATTAAAAAAATCTCTAAGAATAAAACTATCACAAAGCCCCCGACAAAAAAGGGGCCTTTAACACTATCCAATGTACATATCGATAAGAACCATCTCCTTGAAAATGACCCATAAAGTTTAACCATCTCCTTGAAATAAATAATAAAGAAAAAGACCCATGGAGTTTGAGAATCTTGTTAGGATACAATAATTCATGTCCTAAATATTGTCTATATTGCTAATTAAAAAAAATAAACATAAAAATATTAAGCTTTGAAAATCTGCACTTCATCCATAAAAAGGAGGAATAAAGTGTTGCTTCATAAAAACACATTCCTAAAAAGTCATGAAACCCTTTCATGGATTTCCTCAATTAGTACCTTGTCCTTGGCCACCAAATGTCCTTCTTTAGAAAGTTTTTCTATCTTGAGGTTATATTCTATGTACATATGGATGAAAGAAATTTGGAAACTGCTAGTTATCAATTTGACTTTCTCAACTATATATTTTTTTAAATGAATTTTTAGTAACTAGCGAATTTCTTTCATCCACCAAATCACCGAGCTTGAATCTCCAAATATATAAATGGACTTAAAGTTTTTCCACTACAAATTTGAGCAACAATATTAAGTTTCAGCATAATTATTAGAACCAAACTCAAGGTCTACTTTCATCCTAATTAAATTACTTTGCAAGATGTKAACACAAACACACCCAACACTACTAGATTTAACCTAATTTAGATTTAACCTAATTACCTTCACTARAACCATCAAAGAATCACCATGGATCATCCTTGTTTATAGTTAAATCTAAGGATTTTGAGTCACTSGAATCTTGTAATATACAACTAGTTCTCATACCTATTCTACCACCTAAAAATGTGTGGTTCCCTTTTCTTCAAACAACATATGGATAATCCTTGTTTATAGTTAAATCTAAGGATTTTGAGTCATTGAAATATTGTAATATACAACTAGTTCTCATACCTATTCTACCACCTAAAAATGTGTGGTTCCCTTTTCTTCAAACAACATATGGTTCCTTTATAGAAAAACTACACAACATGTTAGATATGGCATGAGCCGGAAATATTTTAACTATTTTTTCCTCCAAACGTTTCTTAAAAAAGCTCCACACTATCCACACCCATACCTTCTTGGATTTTATAAAAACATTTAACTTCAAAACATAAATWCTTCACATAAGGACATTTTGAAAAGATACAAGTAATGGCTTCCTCATTTTTATATGCAAAGAATGCAAATACTAAGGCCCCATTTAAGTCTTATTTGCAAATTTTCCCAAGTTAACACAYTATTCATTCATACTATCAACAATATATATTTTTTAATTTTCCTCATTCCTTTACTTTTTATAATTCTTTCCACCACCATGCTTTATATTTTGGATCTAAATTTTTTTTTTCTTCATATCACATTTTTACTGACTAATAATCCAAAATTTTAAATTCGGATCACACAATGATATCTTCCACCTCAATAATTTGACATGGATTCTAACTACACTTTCCACATAAGCATTTGAGGAAATTGAGTTTTCATCCTCCGACCCTAAATTAGATGATTTCTTCCAAGCTTGATGCCACAGGTTAGTATTCAACTAATCAACTATCTTGTTGATGGTATACATTCCTATATATGGTACACTATCAATTATCCCTTATATAATCATAAATTTATCTTTCCACCCAACCAATGGATACTCACGAACTCTTAATTTCTCCCCATTACATATTTTCCAAACTAGCCATCTACCAATAAGAAGGAAATGTTGCACTACATACTTCCAATGGGTAGACACATTAGTGATACATTTCCTCTTACTCCTTATCTAATCAATAAAAGTTCCCAAAATCTTATTTCCATGCTATAATATCCTTCCACAAACTCTATCTAAAGACAATTCTCCATAAACATTTCTCTTCCATCACTTTTATGGAATAGTAAATATTGTTTATCCCCCACCCTCCTTCACCTTTTATATTATCTTTCAATTAGCTAATAAAATATTCTAATACTATTTGTTTACTAACCATTAAAAAAATTGAAAACTATCCTTCTATTTTTCCCAAAAAAAAAACCTTTTGAAATGTAAATTAGAGTGTGCCAAAATAATGGTATATCCTTGAAGAAATATTTTACTAAGGTTAGTATTCCACCACTCAACAACCACTTGCAGCAAATGTTAGTTATGGACTCATTTTTTTTTTCTACTATACATTTCTAGTCTTTAATTCCATACCCATTAAGTTTGAGTGAAAATCTCATGTAAGAAACCTTCATTCAAAGCAATGCATGTAATGGAAATGTCTCCAAGACTTACCTCTCCATCTCCTCAATCAAACTAGGAAAGGAAATTGAAGACTATGTCAAGTTAACCTCAATTCTTGGCACAAAGTTATACAAATCCAATATCTCTTTTAGATTCCTTTTTTATCAATCAACTCCTTTCAAAAAGAGTATAATGTCATGTACAAATAGTAAATTGGAATTCTTGGCACAAAGTTATACAAATCCAATATCTCTTTTAGATTCCTTTTTTATCAATTAACTCCTTTCAAAAAGAGTATAATGTCATGTACAAATAGTAAATTGGATAAAGTTAGATATCTTCCCACTTTTACTCCTAAAAGCACCTTTGAAATTTTTATTTCCTTATTTATGTTATTCTATCTTTTAGTTATTATGAAATACAACAAGGGTGAGAAAAAAAACCCTTTCCTTAACCACCTATAAATATTAAAGAATATTGATGTTGAACCATTTATGTGACACATCCCATTATCTATTAACGTGAGAAAAAAAACCCTTTCCTTAACCACCTATAAATATTAAAGAATATTGATGTTGAACCATTTATGTGACACGCCCCATTATCTATTAAAAACATGTAGGCTAAAACCAATATGAATAAGAATTAATCTAGGATACAGCCAATTCGACATATTATATGTTTTCAACCAATCTTGTTTCATTATAACTATTATAGGATTTTTTTCTTTATGGAGTGATTCCTCTTGTTTAACCTTTATTGTATCATAAATCCGCATTCCCTCTAGAAACCTAAATCATTCCTTCTTGGAAATTAATGATAGAAAATGGCATTAAATTTCCCAAGAACATTTCCTGACCTCTTATATCATCCTTAAAAAATCATCTCCAAGAACATCATACAACCCCTCTTATATCATCCTTCAAAAATAATCTCCAAGAACATCATACAACCCTATGGAGAAATTTATTAACCTCCTTAAAAAATAATCTCCAAGAACATCATACAACCCCTCTTATATCATCCTTCAAAAATAATCTCCAAGAACATCATACAACCCTATGGAGAAATTTATTAACCACCTATATAGACATAGGTTTTTATGTCATTTGAAAAAATAGGTTTTTATGTCATTTGAAAAAATGGGATATTCATTTTAGTTCTTCTTTTGTGAACTCCTTCATTATAATCTGCTTCCTCTAATCAGTTACAAGCCTTTGGAAATATGAAGAGATCTTCTTGATCTCAACTATATTAATTTTATCCGCATCCCGTTCAATCCGCACCTACCAACTCCCCAGAGAGACAACTGGTTTTCCATATAGATAGACTCCCAGTTCATTCATATAGACAACTATATTAATTTTATTTGATTCATAATAAAAAGAGTGAAAGTTACAATCCTTTGGAAGTATGAAGAGATCTTCATGATCTCAATTATATTAATTTTATTTGAATCATAATAATAAAGAGAGTGAAAGTTACAAGCCTTTGGAAGTATGAAGAAATCTTCATGATCTCAACTATATTAATTTTATTTGATTCATAATAAAGAGAGTGAAAATATGAAACTCCTAACTTAAAAATACCTTCAAACTTTACAACCCTACTACCATCTTCTTTTTTCATCTTTTAGGTATTTATTCTCTTCCCATGATTCACAAAATTATGAAATAAATTATCCTTTTCATCACCCTTTTCGATCCATGTATTCTTAAATTTTATCCTCCAATCTTCCTCTCTTCTATCAACCATATTTTGTTTTAGAATGTCCAACTTTTTCAACCTATTTCTCTCCTCATTAGAAAAAAAAAAACCTCGTGGATTTTGAGAATATAGATATGAAAATTCATGTTCATCTTCCTTCGCATACTTTTCAATTTTTGTAATTTTTGAGAGGCCCATGCCACCACTTCTCTTTTCTTTACTTATTTTAATGACTCCATAAATTAAAAACTTGCAAAAGTTGTAGAAGATAATCATATCTCACCGATTCTTATTTTACCAAGTTAACATATTATTCATCTTTAAACCAATATAGGTTAAACATAAAGGGAGAAATATGTTTAGAATATTTTTATCAATTAATAGGAGGATAGATAGTTGATTTATTAGGGACCAAACCTCCCTAACCCCTCATGTAGGTAGAATACTATATTTTCCATGTAATAAAGGTCGACATTAGTTTATAAGGCCTATTTAATAAATGAGAACAAGTGAATGTAAGAAGACATAATAGAAGATTTGTAATGATCCCAAGCCATTATGCAAGGATCATCACTGTTTTGGTGTCTTTTTAAAACTTTTTCTGAGTGAGGTATTTCGTCAAACACTTTGTTGATCTACCTTTTAGATGTGTTTATATGTGTGTATGCAACAAGAACAGGAAGAGATAACCATGGAACATACCTCAACCATATGAAATAAGATAGACAAGACAAAACATCTCAACTCTTCTTTATTCATAAAATAGAGAAATCTGCTACAATGAAGATGACGATCTGGAATGCTCAACAGATGGCTAAGAAGATAGACAATAGATAAGAGTTGCTACAAAATGCTATCGCTAATAAAAAATAATGCCTCCAAAGGCTGAATAAGAAATGAAGATCAATACAAGCAGATCTGAATGCCAAACTCTCCAGCTGAAGAATGCCACGCTCCAATAGACGTCTGAAACCCTCAATAACTCGGCCATGCTGCCAAAAGTGTCCAATTACCCTAATAAATATGCCAACTAATAGATCAGGTGATGGTAAGAATAACCCAGGTGCCTGAATCTCCAAGATCCCTCTCAATCTCTGTAGATCTGAATTTCCCACTGAATGGGGTGCCCCACTTTGGATATTTCAGAGAACCACACAGTTGGTCGATACGATGAAGGAGGCCTCAAATTCTCTGAAACTCTCAGAATATAGATGGAAATGGTAAGAAGAATAAAACCCAGTGCAGATCTCCAATCTCCCCTCTAATCTCAGGTAGTCACAGATTTCCCAGCTGAATTAGAGACCTTTGGATAGTGAAACCCTGGTGGTTTAGGCCACTCTCATGAAGGGGCCTCAAATTCTCTAAAACTCTCCAAGAATATATATATTGGGCTATGAGAATCCAGTGGGATAAGTTCAGACTAGGATCTCCAAGCGGATCTCCCTAGATATAGTTTTACTAAATCCTGAGCCAGTGAAAGTTAAGCCCACTCTCTCTATCTGCACTGGCCCAGTGTAGAATCCTCACACTGTGAGTAGATCTGGAACTAGGCTGGTGTGGGAGAGTATTTCATCTAGAGACCAATCTTGGGACAAGATAGGTGGAATATTTCCTGTGAATCGTCCTCTAGGGACAGTATGTCAAAACCCTCAAAGCCCCCAATATTGGGCTCACTAGCTAGAAGCCAGAAATCAAAAATAAGATCATACATGAATGAATGAGAAGAGGCCCTTGCCTTTCCTTTATAATTTTGGCTCACCTTGTCCTCAAGTGACTTTCATTTTATTAATATTTAATTAATTAATTAAATCACTTTAATTAATTAATTAACCTTTTACCTTTGAAAGATCCTTATCTCTCCTTGTGGCTACGGCCTTGAAATTCACTTCTATCCATTCCATCATGTAGTGTTTATCCTCCCGATTCCAATAGGCTATTACACTCAGAGGTTCCTCCAAATCAATGTGCTTAAAATGACCTCTTCTTTGATTCATTGACTTATAATGAAAAGTAGTCAAAATCATGGAAATGGTTGGAATGCAACAAAACCAAAACCAATCTGTCGGAATGGCTCATAATGATGGGTCATGATCATCAATGCAATATGGACCCCAAATGCCTCTCAAATACCCTTATTGCTAGCTCTAGCACCCATGCGGCTACTCTGGTCATCATAAATCTACGCCTATGTGATGTGTCCCAAAGTGGGGACATTACAAGATTCCTCTTCTAGAAACATCTTCCTATAGAATGTTCCTTAGAATATAGAATTAGCATAAATAAGAGTAAGAGACATGAGAAATTTTCAATGTGAGAATTATTGTAATAAATTGCTTGCTACGTTGGAGGTTTCCACCTCGAAGGAAAGTGAACATTGTTTCCCTCAATAAGGGTATTATTTTTGTGTTGTGGTTCCGCATACTATGTGTCCCACTATTATTGTCTACAATAGTTATGTTTTCTGCTATTATAATAATAGATTTGGAACCTTACAAGTGGTATCATAGCACTCCACCAGAATAAAATTATGGGTTATTGGTTTTAGGGTATTCCAATGTCTTAAAAGATAAAAATATTTTTAAGTTCAACATAAATCCATGAATGGGAAGCATACATTGTAATAGAAGTGGTACTTAAGCACATGTTGTGCAACCACGGTTGGGTACTCTTTTGAGTGGTAGCATGAGATAACACCTTTATAGATGCGACCTTGATATCTGAAGCCCTTCTTAGATAAAGGCGATCAATCACGACTCTTATGTTGCCATCGAGGGAACAACTTTTCGGAAGATACTCACTAGTACTTGGGTAATTAGGTAGTATGACTAATGGTATGGTATAGCCTCCTTAGTTTGTGCCCTAGCATATTAGGTCGAGTACTATTGTTAGACCATGCATGTATCGGTAATACAAGGAAAAACCAGCAATGTGAAACTCCTGACTCTAACCATTGGGATGGAAACATAGAAGAAAAGGAATAAACAAAATCTATTGTCATGTAACCTTGCCTCTTGCATTTGGGTTGTAAAATTCCTACACATTTCTTCCTATTAATAATATGGTCATTTCGCCACTACAATATTATTCAAATTGGAGTATAAATCCACAGAGTAGAAACAAAATAATAGTGGTCCCACCGACATCCTTAACCGGGG
The DNA here is from genome assembly GCA_010110895.2 of Picea sitchensis. NCBI lineage: Eukaryota > Viridiplantae > Streptophyta > Pinopsida > Pinales > Pinaceae > Picea > Picea sitchensis. Next base: position 42,346 of record SNQJ01S0064636.1, read on the forward strand.
ACACATTCCTCTCCTCTCCACAGTCGATTGAACCTTTCATTTTTTCAAGCATTTTTTTTTGATTGGACTGGGCCCTTTCCGACACCCTATTTTCCACCTCTCCATTATATTCCCCTTTTCTCCTTGATCATTGTGGTATCTATCACTTATAATTCCTTCTTTTCCATGGTCCCACCCACCCATTTCCCCACTTCGGGGAACCCCTCATATCCAAATGCCCACCACTCACAACTTAAGTGTGCAAGCTTCATCACTCAAACCGAAGTTCCCTCCAACAGAGTGACTTTTGATATTGCTTCATCCAATGCTTGTTGAAAAAATTTGAGAACCAAGCCTATAAATGATTTGATTCCATGGATGCCAAATTCATGGGTGAATTTGACACCATCAAAGCCACTCTCAACCAGTTGAACCACTTTGAGGTACCCCCTTTCTATGAACAACCATCACACTTAGACGGTGTTGATTCCTCTCATTCTATGATTTTTCAAACCAACTCAGTGTTGTGACCCATGACATATGTTAAGGTCCAATAAATTTGATAGCTCAACCCATTGGGTTGGGTCACTAAATGGAGAATTATTTCTTTGGCATGTATTCTGCAGGCGGTTGGCCAAAATTGACTTTATGTTGTTCTCTATATATATGGATGCAGATGTTGCGGAAATGAGTTTGTAAATGAAATAAAAATTCATGCTAGGGGTATATTTCATGGACTGAGTTTGTTTGCAGAGCTCTATGACTGTTTGACACTGATACCCACTATTTAGGACATTTATTAAGAAGTTGAAACATTTAGTCATAGTGCAAGACTTTATAACTTCCTTTGATAATTTGGCCTTTAGAACGATGGGCATGATAGGTCCTATTGGCTCCCCATAATACTTGGTTGGAATTTACTAAGTGTGTCAAAGAAGCCCAACAAGCTATTTTTTCCCATTAAACAAAACCCTCTTTTTTTCCTCTCCCTCAACCCACAAATCATTCCCCACGCCACTCCCCTCGAGGTCCATAAATTAGCTTGGTATGAAATGGTTGAGCATTAACTCAAGGGTATTTTCTATAGTTTTGATGAAAATAATTTTTCTTGCTGAAGTGTAAGGAACACAAACTTGTTATGGTCATTTCATAGGATTTCGTTGAAGAATAAGTTGTAGTGTCCCCTGTTGAAGAGATACCCCTTTCTGATGCTACTATAGATCCCTCTGACCCACCCGAAGTTAACCCTATGATTTCATTTCATGCGCTAATTGGATTCTCTACTCCCACAAACCCTCAATCTCATTGGATATATTAAGCATATAAAAGTCATCATCCTTGTTGAAAGTGGAAACACCCATGAGTTTTATTCACCATTGCATTGCCTAGGAAACCAATTCCTACATTTGTGTCATTAAAAATTTTGAAATAGGCCAATAAGCGGGTCCATGAAATTGCAGTGGTATTGTCGAGAAAATGTACGTCCTCAAATTGGACATTGCCACCCGAAATCTCATATTTTTTCCATTGACATGGGTGGTTGTGATGACATTATACTAGGTGTTGAATGGTTACCCACTCTAGGACCCATTCTCATGTATTTTAAGGTGTCATGAAATTCCACTAGGAGGTACAATAATATCAATTCCAAGGAATCACAACAAGTTCTCCACAGGATCATCCCGGTTCCCATCCAGGCGAAAAATATTCTGAAAGGTCACTTTCAGGTATTACTTCCTAACTCCATTATGTTCAAGCAGTTCAGACACCCTATGTGCATCCTGACCTCCAATATAATCTCTCCAAACACCAATTTTTTTTCCACTCCTCAGGGAATCCATCCTTCCTGTGGTTTTCATGATAATTCCATCCCCTTGTTCTCGATGAGTCTTCTCTGAGAAATGTTTTCCCTTATTGTCATCCATTTTCACAAAAGAATAAAAATTGAGAAAATCATGCAAAAATTGCTCCAAGTGGGTTTATCCTCTCTAGCACTAGCCCCTATTCTTATCAAGTGATTATGGTACTCAAGAAAGAAGGTACTCGATGTATGTGTCTTGAATTTTGTGCCATCAATAAAATCACTATCAAAGAAATTTTCCCATTCCTATCATTGGTAGTGGATGACTTGGGTGGTGCTTGTGTTACCAAACTTGGTGATCTCCATTTTGGCTACCACAGAGATGGGTTGAAATATGTGGACATTCCCAAGAATATCTTTGGAACTCATGAGGGTCACTATGAATTCACGGTCATGCCCTTTAGCCTATGTAATTCCCCCTCCACCTTCCAAAGTCTCATGAATATTGTATTCCATCCTTTTTCTCTGTCATTTTTGTTTTTAGTTTTCTTTGATGATATTATCATCTATGGTAAAACATGGGAATCTGATGTCCATGTGGATCAAATTCTCCATCTACTCTCCCAGCACAAACTTTTCCTTAAACAATATAAATGTGCCTTTGGAGCCTTAGGGGTGGAGTACCTCGATCATATTGTGGGAAAGGATAGTTTGTGGGTGGATCCTAAAAAGATTGAAGTGATGCAAGATTGGACTCACCCTAAAAATATTAATATCTTGCATGGATTTATGGATTTAACAACTTATTGCAAGTTTGTTGGGAATTATGGAAAAATGCATCACCTCTCATTGCTCTCCTTAAAATAATTTCACTTACGACCCTAGCAACTGACCAATCCTTTTAGGCCTTGAAAGACATTATGTACACAACTCTCGTCCTAGCAGTTCCTGACTTCACCAAGACTTTCGTCTTGGAATGTGATGCTTCTAGAAAGGTGGGCAGTCCTCATCAAACATGGTTATCCTTTGGCCTTCACCAACAAAAACATTTCAGATAGACATTTGGGCCAATACATCTATGAAAAGGAAATTTTAGATATTTTTGCATGTTGTGGATCTATAGTGTCCTTATATAATGGGGAAATGCTTCTAGATTAAAATTGATCACCAAGCCTCACGTATTTTCTAGAACAAATAATTCCATCCATGGACAAACGAAAATGGGTTACAAAGTTATTTGGATATGATTATGAGATCATTTACAAGAGGGGAAAAGAAAATGTGGTGTCTAATGTTCTTTTAAGAAAATATGAAGAATGGTCCCTCACCCTCTCTCCTTCATTGTACTTGATTGGATCCAAGATGTTGCTGCATGAGAATGGTTGAAAGATCCAAAAATATCTCACATGATCCAACAATTGAAAGAAAATTCTACAGCCTCTCCAAGGTACTCTTAGAAAAATAATGAGCTTTTCTACAAAGACCGTCTATATTTAATAAAATAGTCACAACTTAAATATACAAAGATTTTTGAGCTTCATGCTTCACCACCAACCGTTAGGCGATACAGGTTTAGCAAAACCTATGAAAGGGTCAAAAATTCATTTTTGGATGGTATGAAACAAGACATATGAAACTTTGTGGTTCAATGTGATGTTTCTCAATGCAACAAAGGAGAAGCTTGATACAATCCCCTCTCACACTCCAACCTCTTTCAATTCCCCCTTTTATTTGGAAAGATATTTGTATGTATCATTTCATTGTGGGACTCCCTAAATCCAACAACAAGGCAATCATCATGGTGGTAGTTGATCACCTTTCAAATATGCTCATTTATATTCTCTTCAACATCCCTTCACTGCATCCTGATTGGCCCACATTTTCATGGATAATATCTTAACTAAAGCGGCATGCCACATTCTATTGTCTCTGATAAGGATCCCACATTCACCAACAATTTTGGCAAGAATGTTTCAAGCTACAGAGAAATCAATTACATCTCAACATCCTATCGTCCCCTAGACTCATAGCCACCTTGAAATTGTCAACAAAAAATTGTTTGAAACATATTTAAGAAGTATTTTCCTTCTAACTTCCAACATCCCGATTGAACCGATGGACCACCACTAGCAATGGTGGTACAACACCTTTTACCATACAACCACTCCGCGTGACTCCTTTTGAAGCGATTATATGGAAAAAATACACCATCGGTTATCTCATATATTCCGGTGTCTCTAAGGTTCAAGAGGTTGACAAAAAAATATTATGATGTCTATTCTTCCTACCCTCAAAGACAATTTGGTGATTGCTCAAAATCACATGAAGCTTATGGTATATCAAGGTCATTCAAAATGCCAATTTGTTGAAGGGGGTCGAGTGTTTCTTTGTTTGTAACTTTATAATAAGACTTCACTCAAGATGAAGATTATCAAAAGATTTCTCTCAAATTTTATGGTCCTTATTCCATTCTCAAACATGTGGGGCTTGTTGCCTACCAATTAGCTCTGCCCAACAATTCTAAGCTCCATCATGTTTCCATGTTTAGGTGTTTTAAATAAGGTGGTGGAACTAAAGGAAAAACTAAAACCGATCTCCACGAGTTGGATGTTTAAATAAGGTGATTGGAACTAAGGGAAAAACTAAAACCCGTCTCCCTGAGTTGGATGAAGAAGGTTTCATTTCATTATATCCCCATGTAGTCTTGGATCAACGGGAATGCCATCTCTGTCAACACACCATCTTGTAAGTGTTAGTGCAGTGGAAAGACACAACTCCAAAATATGCCACCTAGGAGCCCACTACCATTATGAAACAATTTCCTCATCTCAAGCCTTGAGGACAAGGATTTTTTTCAAGAGGAAGTGCATGTTAGGTACCTAACCTCCCTAACCCGTCATGTAGGTAGAATAATATATTTTCCATGCAATAAAGGTCGACATTATTCTATAAGGCCTATTTAATAAATGAGAACAAGTCAATGTAAGAAGACCTAATAGAAGCTTCCATTTCTAGAAACATCTTTCGCTAGAAGGTTATTTAGAATATAGAATTAGTATAAATAAGAGTAAGAGGCATGATAAGTTTTTGTCTTGATAATTATTGTAATATAGTGCTACTCTGTTGGAGGTTTCCCCCTCGAAGAGGCAAGTGAACAATGTTTCCTATCAATAAAGGTATTATTTTGGTGTTGTGGTTTCATACACTGTGTTGTTCTGCTATTATTTTCTGCGGTATTTTTGTTTTCTTGTTATAATAATAGATCTGGTACCTTACATGATCAATTCCCCCACCCATATCAACCCATTATCCAATTTCTCCACTTTCAGTAAAACATTCTTAGATTCAAGAAATCTATATAATCTCTTTGAAACACCATATGCCCCTATCCTATTGTTCCACCATGTTGGAACCATTTTAATTAGCTCCACATTAAATAGCCCCATCTCCTCAATATCAAATTTTAAATATTCTCCTAACTATTAATAAATTATACTTCCACACTAAAACTAACAAAGAGAGGAAGAAAAAGTTAAGATAGAAAGAAAATGACAAAGAAAACACACAGTACAAAAATATTTTACCCTAGAAACCCAAATGGTAAAACCATCATTCCTTGAGAGTCTTTCTCTCTTGTTGTCTTATTCATTCAGAATAAAAGGTCACATTCTTAACCTTGGTCTACACCTAAGACACAATCGACATCATACCTTTCTTTACACAAGAAAAGACATATTCAAATCAACTTACATATGCAATAACAACAACCTATTGTTAAATATTAACATGAAGATCATTATGATATCAACAACAAAATCAAAAGTACAATTACAACATGCCTTATTTATAGGCTTTACAGTACGAAAAAACATAAATAAAGGTGCCCAAAATTGGTTACATGTCGACACAAATCATTGGCTACAAATAATCTGAATCTCAGGATTCTATTGTAGTCAACTTCTAGTCGAATTGCCCATCAACTACTAGTCGACCTTCATTCGGTCTTCAGTTGATTTCCATTGGTATCCTATTGACCTCTTGTCGGTTTCCCTATTAGACTTGATTTCGATTACTTTGACTTTGACTTTTCCTAGTCATTCCACCTTGACCTACAACTTTCACTAGAAATAATATAACAAACCAACATTCTCCCACTTGTTGTCTTCTTTGGTGAACCAAGAGTTTCCTGAACTTTTGTTCACATACCCAAGGAAGCAATGCCCATTTCCTTTCTACACCAAGAAAACTTCACAACACTCGTAGACTTGGTCAGAGAGTCTACTATGTTTTTCAATGTGTCTACTTTCTCTAGAAAAACGTTCTTGCTTTCCATCATATATCTAGTGAAATAGAATTGTACATCAATATGCTTAGTCTTGAAATGATAAGATGGGTTCTTTAACATAAACATTTCACTTTGACTATCACAATTTATCTTCATAGTTCTATGCTCAAACCCCATTTCCGAACACACTCATTGTAGCCATACTTCTTATTTTCTTCCATGAGTGGATGGCATGTATTTAAATTTTGTTACTGAGAAGCCTATGACATTCTATCACTTTCTCATCCAGCTGATTGCTCCACCGAACATCTTTAACACATATCCATTGGTCAGCTTTCTTTGATCCAAATACCTATCCTAGAAGCCATCGAAAAATCCATGTACATATACTTCACTATCGTCAACAGGTTTCCCTTGGTGGCATATAGAATAGTATTTTGTGCCACAAAAATACCTAAATTCTCTCTTGACAACTATCCAAATCTCCTTTCCATATGTCCACTGGTATCTTCTCAACGCTCCCACTACATGGTAGATTTTTGGTCGAGTGTATACCATCGCATACATTAGAATGCTAACAACACTTGCATAGGTGACATGTGCCATATCCTCTATTTTTTTCTATGTCTTTGGAAACTATTCAACAATTATACTTTCTCCCATGAGAATTGGAACCTTTACGGGTTTTCAATACTTCATGTTGAAACATTTCAAAACTGTATATACTTCTTTGTATTCAACGAGAGTTTTCTAGTTGCTCAATGTCTCTTAATATCTATTCCTATAATGAATTTTTTTCCACCGAGATCATTCATGTCGAACTTGGAGGATAATTTCTCCTTCACCTCCTTTATTTCATCCATGTTTTTTCCGATCAGCAACATGTCATCGACATAAAATGCTACATATATTAAATTCCCACCTTTTTCCTTGGAATATATGTAGTTATAAACTTTGTTGCTCAAAAATCCCAAACTAAGGATGTATGTGTCGAAACTTTGATACCACATCCTTGGTGATTGCTTTATACAATAAAGGGATATTTTCAATTAACACACCAAATATTTCTTTCCCCTTACTATAAATCCTTCAATATGTTTTATGTAGATTTGTTCTTCTAGGTCCCCATGTAGGAACATTGTGTTCACATCCATCTGTTCTATTTCCACATCAAATGTTGCATCGAGAGACATTATTACTCTAATGGAAGTTAACTTTGTAATAGGGGAAAAACTATCACTGAAGTTGACTCCTTCGACTTTGGAATATCCTTTCTCTACCAATAAAGATTTGAATTTATCGATTTGACCTGATGCATTCATCGTCTTCTTGAATACCCACTTGCTACCGACAAGATTTCTTTCACTATGTAATTCGACTAAATCCCATGTCTCATTTTTATAAAAGGATTATATCCCTTTGACCATGGAATCCTTCCAGATTCTACCCTCTATCAAGTCGAATAACTCCCTGACCTACTTGGGCTCCTCGTCAATGGAAGCTAACACAAATGAAGAACAAAATTCGGGTGAACTATACCTTTCGACTAGTTTTCTTACTCGTTCAGAGCTCTTATGACCAAGATCGGTTGTTCTGCATCTTCATCTGATTCATTCGACTCATCTAAATAATATTAATCTTCATTCCTCAATTGAAACCTCACCTTCTTTGGATTATTGTATGTTTGAACCACTTCAAACTTGGAATTCCTTCTGAATTCTATGAAGACCACATCTCGACTGTACACTATTTTCGTTCATGAAGGATCCTAGAGTTGATATCCTGTCATTCCTTCTTTGTATCCAATGAAAATACACTTGAATTCCTTAGTTTCCATCTTTCTCCTCTTTTCATTGGGAAGATACACAAATGCATCACAACCAAATACTTTGAGATGTGAAAGTGAAGGCTTCCTACTAGTATATAACTCATGTGGAGTCGAGTCGATTAGTGCTGACGAAGGAGACATATTCACCAAATATTTTGCAGTGTTGACTGCCTCTGCCTATAATTCTTGTGCAAGCCCAAGACCACTCAGCATATTCCTTTCCTTTTCCATCAATGTTTTGTTCATTCTTTCAATAAATCCATTTTGTTGTTGGGTATATGGTGTGGTATTTTGGCATGCTATGCCACACTTCTTGCAGAACTACTCAAAATCCTTTTCACATAATTCACTACCAATATCAGTTCTAAACACCTTAATATTCTTATCTTTCTAGCTTTCCACATGAGGCTTAAACGCTTTGAATTTATTGAAAACCTATGATATTTTACTCAGGAAATATATCCACGTTTTCCTAGAAAAATGATCTATGAAGGTGACATAATACATGGATCACACAAGTGAAGGAACTGAAACAAGGCCAAACACATCAATATCAACCAATTCTATAATCCCATTTTCCTTTATCACTCTAGATGGGAACCTCACCTGACTTTATTTTCCATATATACAATGTTCACAAAAATCAACTTCTAAATTACAATCACGAAAAAATCCAACCATAAATTTATTTTGCATAGAACGAAGTCCTTTTTTCTCCAATGTGTCACATCCTCTTATGCCATAGCATGGTCGGGTTGACTTGACGAAGACATTTCGAGTCGGTTTGAGTTGACTCATCTCAATTTGAGTCGATTCGACTTTAGGAGCACCAATGTTGTTTCATCTAATCAAGTTGGAATTCCCGAATAACCTATATAGGGTTCCAATCCAAACTTATTTCATTAATACCATCACATCTATGACCATTTTGCACATATCCTTATGAAATAGAGTGTGCACTCCTGCACCACTCATCTTGCTTACATATATCAGGTTTCTTACCAAACCCAAAATATGTAGCACACTTGGAAGGGTTATACTCCTCCCATCCTATAGTATCATTCAGACTCTTCCTCATCCGAAATTTTTTGTTTTCAAGTCATCCCCCAAGAACACATATCCTCCTTCATATTGTTCATACTTACATAACCGTTCTCCATATGGTGTCATATGATAGGATGTTCCTTAGTCGATCAACCAAACATCTTGATTTGACTATGTATTTCTCAACGCTAGATACACATTGCCTCCTTTATCTGGAGTAGTCTTTCTCTCAGTGAAATACTTGAAGTCCCTTTTATAATTCCTAACTTTACCACATTTCCAACATATTCTCGTCGATTGAACAGGGGATTCAGATCTACCCTTTGACTTAGTCTTTATACTGGATAATTTTCCTTTATCTCTATCTAATGGTCGACCTCTCATCATTAAAGCATATGTGGTCGATCATTCCACGTTCTTCTTTCTCATTTCTTCTAATAGTAGATATGCAAGAACATATTCTATCAATAATGTGGTTTAATTACTCCCTATAGCCACGACTAATCTATCCCTCGATTCTGGAAAATAACATAATAGGATAACACATTTATCCTCCTTATTGATTTTAATATCCACAAAAGATAATTGGACTATTATGGTATTAAACGTGCATTTAAATTCTCAATTACCAAACTTCCCTCACACATCCTTAGAAGATACACTTTCTTTAGAAGGAACAACTTATTTAATAGGGATTTTGACTCGTACAAGATTCCCAACTTGTCCCACAATTTCTTGGCTAAGTCTTCCCTTGAGACATTTCAACAACATCAAATCTGCAAGACACAGTCAAATCATACTATTTTCCATTCTCTCTAGTTTCTCCCAATCTTCCCTCGACAAACCTTTTGGAATGGTATCTGAACAAATCTACAAGGAGATCTTCAATTTTAATCTTCCAAAGATCAAAATTCTGGCCATTGAATTTTTCAATCTATGTTCTCGAGATACTTTCCATTCTTTAAGCGCAACTATAAATATCTTTGACTCACGACTGTTACTAGACCTAGGGATTATCTCAAATCCAAGGTTTCTAAACCAATATATAATACCATATGTTAGGAAATTATACTTCCATGCTAAACCTAACAAAAGAGAGGAAGACATATTTAATATAGAAATAAAATGACAAAGCAAACACACAGTACACATAGATTTTTCCCTAGGAAACCAAACAAGAAAAACAACATTCCTTGAGTGTCTTGCTCTCTTACTGTCTTATTCATCCTAATAAAAGGTTACATTCCTAACCTTGGTATACACCTAAGACACAATCAACATCATACCTTCTTGTTCTACACAAGAACAACCATGTAGCCAAATCATCTTACATCTGCAAGACCAACAATCTACTGCTAAAGATTAGCATGAAGATCAATACAACATCAAAAAAAATCAAAAGTATGATTACACACCTTATTTATAGTATTTACAGTAATAAAAAACCTAAATAAAAGTTCCCAAAAGTGATTACAGATCCATGCAGATCATTGTCTACAAATCTTGTGAATCTCAAGATTTTGTTACAATGTACTTCCAATCTGATTACCAATCGACCTTCTTTCGGTCTTTAGTCA
>SNQJ01S0064636.1:66770-77367 GCA_010110895.2 Picea sitchensis
ACTGAACCTCCGCCGTACGATCAGACTTGGAATTGGAAATTAAGTCTACCCATCAAAACTGACGGAAATTCTCGGAAGTTTAAAATATGCTAAATCTCCGCCACGGGGTCAGACTTGGAGTTTGAAATTAACTATACCGATCAGAACTGATGGGTTGGACTATAGAGGCAATATTTGCTGTTTTCTTTTATCAAATTTCATAGTTGCATGTCGTTAAGCAAAAAAAGGTGGTTTAAATTTATTTATTTTTTGTATTTTTAGAATGTCGATATTATAAATTTAAATGAAATCATAATTTTGTATTATTTATCAAAAATTAGTTATAAGAAATCTTTTGTTATAATAAAAAAATAGTTTTAGAGTGTGTAACTTTTCAGAGTTAATCAAAATTTACTTGAATTTTTAAGAGATAAACTGTGTAAAAGATTTAGAAACATCCAACATCCAATGATTCAAGTGGACTCTTCACCCATCATCAAGGACATATAAAACTTAAATGATAGAAAAGAGTACAAAGATAAATTTATATAATGTAAATATCTAAGGATCAACGTTGTGAATTTAGAGGAAGAGTCAACAAATAGTTGTGAAAAAACTAATATAGATCCATCTTAAGTGTGGATCTATCTTGTGATCAAGTCCCTCTCTTAGGAAAAACTTAGGAAAAGTTTGCACTTCCATCTATCAAGATTGAGAGTTAATATGGATCTAGCTAGTTGCAATAACATGACATTTCTTAGAAAATCAAAAGTGAGTGTCATAATATGAGGCATTCCTTTGACAATATGTGTTCATCATGTATTTTCCTTTAACAATATTGTGGTTCAGTATATTCACATTTTATTTTTAATATTTGTGGTCATTTTATTTGTGTATTATATTCCTATCCTAATCATATTTATTTTATTTTCTTTAGGGATAATTTTAACCGTGAAAATTTGTCACAAAATGTAGAAACTTTGGCCAATCTTACCAGTCCTTCATATGCAAACTATAAAATGTTTGAAGATATTTTTGTTTAAATATTCAAATTTTTAAGGATTTTATATAGTTTCTATAAAATTTGGGCTATTTTTAAGGTAAAATAATCTTATTCTATAGAAATTGGGTGAATCTTTTTTTGAAAAAATGGAAACAGACCATTCTTTTTTTGTAAAAAGCATGGAAAATTCGGGCATGGGAGAAATTTAGCACCTAAAAGTTCCTATGATTTTCTTTTAAATATTTTCTATTTTTGGACATTATGTTTCTCGTATTTCTATTTGTATTTTATTTTTTGTTGTTTGATATCAATATGTAATGTAGCTCACCCCCACCTTAGCATACTAATATCTATACCTTCACCTAATAATTTCTTAAATATATGCAACTTGATGCTTAAATATGATTTTTAAATGACACATGTCAACTCCATGTTGAGCACTGAAGGAATTACACATCTCCCTCATCCCGAGGTATATAAAGCATGTCTCAGCATAATAAAGAATTAAGTAAAAACAGTATTTAAACCAATAATGATTTGTAAATTGTTGTGGATATCCCACTAGACAATTCATCATAATTGTTCAAACAAAATACTGAAATGTTTACTATCAAGGTTAATTTTTTTCAGATCTCAAATTCTTTAATTACTCGTTTTCTTCCTAAAATGCATGAAATAGATGAAATGTGAAAAATGGAGAACATAAATAAATACTCACGCACCATCCACAAATAAACATGGGATGTAACTTGGGAAACCCAATATGGGATAAAATCCAGCTAGAAGGTGAGGCCAATGTACTCTCTTTTCTTCAAATGTGAGTACAAAGAAAGATGCACTCTTTATGGAGTTGTCTTTGGCACTGTGGCCTATATGTTTTCTACAAAATATCTCCTCCTCTGCTATTCTCTGAAATTACCAGTCCTAGTTTTTCTTTCTTCTTGGAGCTGCTTGGTTTCCCTTTCTTGTGGCTTGTGTTTTCCAGATATTATGCATGTACACATGCCTTGACCACTATCATTTTCTTGAAAAGAATAACTTGATTTAGTAGATGGTTATGTAAACCCCATAGTTACTTTCAAAGGAGTACATTTGGGCTCTTGGGAGAGATATTGATCATGATGACCATCTGTGTAAATTCGGCCATGTACTCCTGTACACTCTGCCCTTTCTTTTTCGTGAAGTAGTGCCGCCAAATCCATTGGTCCTGTATATAACCGAGAGGGTAGAATTGGGACTTAATGAAGGTTTTGAAATCCTCCCACCTAGTTATTAGTTAATCACCCTCCAACCTAAGTGTTTCTATATGACTTTCCCACTAGGTTAAAGTGTGGCCCTCTCTCTTCAGTATGGAAAATGATATCTTTTTTTCTTCATCTATATGGTGAATGATGAAATAAAGTTCTAGTTGATGCAACCAATGATTCATTTTTAATGCATTGGTCTCACCTTGGTATGGATTTATGTTCACTTTTGATTCCATATTGAATAAATATTTTGAAGAGTTTATGGTACTAGAACGAAACTGTTATTTCTCAGGTTCGTTTTGTGACTCATTTTTTGGGTCTTCATTATCCCCTAATTTTCCATTTGATTTCATATCTGAGTTTGAACCTCCAACTTCTCTAAACGGTCATATATTGCTTGATAGTGCTGGCATGAGGAGGTACATGTTGCGAGATATGTCAGTGTCTTTCTCTTCCAACCTCGTAAATCTCACTTCTACTTGATTTCGAGGATTTTATGAATAGACCTGTCGGCCATGGCTAGGGTTTTTTCGAATTTCTTCTTAAACTGATTCCTAGATCTCTACAACTTCCAACAAATACCCAAAGAAAAAATCACTTTGGTAGCAATATGATTTTTAAACTATCATGGATATTCCACTAGATAGTTTGTCACAATAGATCAAACACAATATTGAAATAATTATTGTGAAGGAAACTTTCCTTTAGATCTTATATTCTTTAATTATTGGTTTTCTACTTAAAATGTACGGAATAGTTGAAACATAAAAAGAATAGAAAAAGAATATGTACTCACACAAAATCCACAAACAAGCAAAAAATATAACCTAGGAAACCCAATACGAGAGAAAACCTAGATAGAAGGTGAGGTACCTTTGCTCTCTTTTATTCAAGTGCAAGTACAAAGAAAGAGGCAATCTTTGTGGAGTTTCCTTTGACATTATGGCCTATATGGATGCTACAAAATATCACATCCTCTGCCATGCTCTCAAATTACCACTCCTAGGTGTTCTACTCAACTATGTAACAAATTCAATGTTAAATAATGGAACCCCTTTTCCTCCTAGCGGCCTGCTATTTAACATTGCTCGATAGCCATCTAGGGGTAGGGTTTTGACTTCCTCAACCCTCAATTGTGATAAGGCTTTGGAACTTATTGTTGGGCACACACTTATACTCAATATAAGACATTTTTTTACTTTTTCAAACATTCATCAACCATAAGAAAACAATCACATATGAGATCTATTAACTGCAAAAGATGGAACACAATATTTACATGGAAACCCTTTCAGGAGAGAAACATAAAATTTCTCTTTATAATTTTTTGGAGGCACTAACCTACTACTACAAATATTTGTAGGAACCAACCTACTATAGACACCAATCCCCACTTTTACAAATCTTAGTAGGCACCAACCTACTCTTACAAATATTTGTATATACCAATCTACTAGAGACACCAATATGCACCGCTAAGCACCAACTTAGCAAGAGGCACCAATCTGTTTTTTTGAGAAACACAAACCAACTCATACAAATATTCATAGACACCAATCTATTGGAGAAACCAATCAATACCACTAAGTGCTAACTTAGAAAGAGACACCAATATCTTTGTGTGAGATGCACCAACCTTCACTAAATCTACTTGCTATTCACTACAACATATGTACAAAAAAATCGACGTCCTACTCCGACGATATGGATAAAATCGGTCGTACTATCAGATTTTCTTTGCAATTTTTGTATTTTATTAAATAGTTCCTGACGTTCATCGACTATCTGACGAAAGGGACATACACATCGGATAAACGATGATAATGTCTCTTTCCTTATATATTTGATGTCCTGAGGCATCATCGCATATCCAACCATTGACCAGGTCAAATATCCCCTTACCAAGGTTTAACAAAGTCAATATTTTTGAACCTTAAGCAATGTCTCTTTGGTCATCAACTGTCGAAAATCTGATGAAAAAATGATATATAATTAAAAAAAATTGAAATTTTAGAGACATTCGACGTTGTTGCTATACTAGTGACGGTTTGCAAAGGTTATTATATATAGGGAATATTTTTTGGTCAGAATATAACTTTTTTTATTTTGTTAACTGCATTACAAATAGTTAAACTATTAGGTTGATTTTTAAATATAATCATCACTGAAATTTTGGTAAGGAAAAATGTTACATAACATTCCTCCAGGAGGACAAGGAGATGTGAGATCTGCATTGGAGGCTTTGGGTGATTGAAAATGTTATTTCCCTTGTAAAAAGTGCAAGGGTTATAATAGAAGGAGACTTTTAATAAAAACAGCTAAAAACCATTATACATAGTATGGATACCTTAAAAGCGGGCATGAATATCGTCTCTTGGTAAGTTATTCATTATATGTCTTTATATTGCATCTTGTTTTTGTAAACGCTTATATGTTAAATGTAGAAGATAGATACTGGATTCTTTTTTCTTTATGAATATATTCTATGTACACAACAAATTGAGAGTAAGTTAAGAATAGAAGAAGTATACATATGATGTATATTTTAATTAGGGTTTAGGGTGGGGTTTAGTGGTTAAGGGGTTTAAGGTTTAGGGGTACATGATGTAAGGGGTTAGGGGTTAATATTTTAGTGGTTTAAGGGTTAATAAGGCCATTAAGGATTAGTGGTTAAAGGGTTAGGGTTTAAGGTAGGTTTAGGGGGTTTAGGTCCTATGGGATTTAGAGGTTAATGGTGTTTTAGGGAGTAAAGGTTAGGGGTTTATGGTTAGGGATTAAGGGGTAAGGTCAAGTTAGGGGTTAATATTTTAGAGGCTTAAGGGGCTAGGGAAGGTTATTGGTTAAGGGTTTATGGGTTATGGGTTCAAGGATTAGGGGTTAAAGGGGATGGGGTTAAGGTGTTAAGGATTAGGGGGATAGGGTATGAGGGGTTAGGGGCTAGGGATTAAAGGGTTAGGGGTTAATTGTTTAGATTTTAGGGTTGGGTTAAGAGTTAAGGATCAAAAGGTTATATAAGTTGTTCACCCCTTATAAATCATGGTCTCCAAGTTGTGGGAAATTTTCCATCGACTTAAAAGTTGTGGTCACCAAGTGAAATCAAGGAATAATATGACATAACGATGAAGTTGAAATAAGAATAGGTTGTTTTTGCTGGATGTGACTATATATCTCGCAAAGTGTCTCTCTTTCTACATTTCAAGAAAAATAACATTTTTCCTATACTTGTTGAACATATTCATAAACATCTTCATAAATTTCATAAGATTCACCGTTGATTTGTTGTCTTTATTTCTCTCTCTCTCCTAAGTTGATTAATCCATATAGAATACCAACTTGTAAGTACCCCTATCCGTTGGATGACCAATAACCTGTTAACCCCTAATCCCTTAGCCCTTGACCCCTTATAAACCTCGAAATTATTAACTACACCAATACTTGGCCCCATAATACTCCCTCATCTCTCAACCCCTTATAAATTAAAATGTGGTCTCCAAGTTGGGCCCGGGGAAGTTTCCATCCAGTTAACACTTGTGGTATCCAAGTGAAATCAAGAAAGAATATGACATAATGATGAAGATGAAATAAGAATATCATGTTGTTTTTTCTAGTTGTGACTATATATCTCACAAAGTGCCTCTTTTTATACATGTCAAGAAAAGTTTCTATCTTTGTCTTCGTTGTCTTTGTTTACCTATATTATATTAATTTGTCAGTGTTTGTATCATTTTAATATCTATTATATACCCTAATATTACTTGATTGTTTGTAATTATAAAGAAACAACACCCTAGTGCACTTCCTGTGGAGGAAGACGTGGTTGTAGTACAAGTGCATGTTCAAGAACATGGAGCAAATATTTAAGATCAAGTTAATGATCCTATGGAAGAAGAAGATGATGATAATAACACAGTTCAAGAAGATAGGAAAAATATATTGATCCAAGAGACATTTAATAATGTTGGAATGGATAATGATGATGATGACCAACTTGATGGTGTTTTTGATATACATGTACTTGAGAAGGCAACACGATATCTTTATGAAGGCTCCAAACCAAGTCTTCTCTCTGTTATATTGTTACCACCGTCAAATGTTTTGTGTTACACATACCAAGATTTACATGCCATTATGAAAGACATTGGAATAAAGCATCAAGTTATTCATGCATGTCATGATGATCATATGCTATATTATGGAGAACATGTGTCAAAATAAGAATGCACGAAATGCCAAATTAGTAGATATAGAACTGATCAAGTAACAAGAAAGGTGTCTTGCAAAGTTCTTCATTATATTCCCATAATTCCACATTTGCAAGGATTGTTCAGGTGCAAAAGCATATCACAGTTTATGGATTACCATGCAAAGAGAATACGTAAAGATGGTGTTCTTCGAATTCCTGTAGATGAATATGCATTTAAGAATATAGAGGAAATATCACCAAATTTTAAAGTCGAACATCGTAATATTAGGATTTTATTGGTAGCTGACTGTGTCAATCCATTTGGAGAGCTTAGAACTACTTACTTGGTGTGGCCTGTTTTTGTTATCAACAATAACATTCCTCCATGGATGTCAATAAAGAGGGAGAACATAATGTTGACAATGATTGTTCCAGGTATTTGTTTAGAATAATTTCTTTTAACATGGTAACATCTCATTTGTCTTGTTTGTTTCATAATAATGTCTTATATTTTTTCTTTACTCATATATATTCAATTATATATGTCTTATAATTATGTTTGATATTTTTTTATTTACTCATATATGTAGTAAGTATCTACTGCATGTTCAATTAATTAAGTAATTACCAATTCAAAGATATGAATGTATATATTGAGCCTCTTATTGACGAGTTATTAGAGTTATGGAAGGGAATCACTATGTATGATATCAATAGACCAGTAGGTGCACAAAGGGAATTTCAATACCATGCAATGCTTGTATGAACAATTCACGATGCCCCAGGGATAATACATTTCTGTGGTATGTTATAACGTTACACTGCACTTTAATAATGTTTAATTTTATGAATTTCATATCATGCATGTTTTTTAATACATAATCCCTTCATTAATCATACTTCAAATAATTGATATAAAATTTAATCCATCTTTTGCAGGTCTTCAAGCAAAGGGTAAATTTGCATGTCTAGTTTGTGGTCCTAAGATGAAATCTTGTTGTTCAAGATGTTTGGAAAAGGAGGTGTCTCATGAGTATAGGGACTTGTTCCCTAAGAACCATAGGTATCGAAGTACCGAGAAACATATTTTCAATGGGAAAGAAGAGACTAGATTAAAACCACAGAGAATGACACATCGTTTATGGCAATTGCAATATAATAGAAATCGTCATGGTATGGATCAAAATGTCTATGTATCATACATGAAATGTTTGGAATATTTTATATTTTTATTGCATTTTGTTTATTATACTAATTGACAATTTATGTTGTAAAATATTTAATTATTCTTCACCTTGAATGTCGTCATGAAGGAATTAATAATGGGGCACTTACACAAGGAATGAAAAGTTATCCTATACAATTCACTAGGCTCTCCTGCTATGAGCACCTATAAATTGTCCATTTGTTTGATACGATGCACATCGGGAAGAATGTAACAAAAACGTTACAGAGAATCTTGGATGGAAGGAGTGACAAATAAAATATTGTAAAGATTTGTAATGACATTAAGGAGGTTAATAATTCAATGCAAAGTGTGATTCATTCAAATAGTGATGGAGACCAAAATATAAGCACCCTTCCAGGTTTATTGACAGATAAGCAAAGCAAGGATGTAAAAGAGGTTATTCAAATAATTAAATTTCCCACTGGATTTTCTTCAAAAATAAAGAATATCCTAACAAATAAAGGTGAATTAGGTGGTGTACAGAGTCATGATTGGCATACCTTCGTTAAGATAATTATTTTGGTGTATATATTTGTATATTGGTGAAACATCTTGTAGTGTTTTTTTCTACTAATTTGGGAATAAATAATGATTTTTTTTTTTTGTTACAGTATGTTCTACCTCTATCTCTCCCAGAAAACTTCAACAACAATGTCAAACAAGTTATATATGATCTTGACAAATAAATAAGGTAAGTGGAGATTTATATGAAAATTGTAATTTGTTCAATTTGTTGTACAACTTATATTTCCTTTCATGTGTTTTACTTGTAATCATGTAGTACTATATACTTTTGTGTTGAAAACTGTGATTTTCTTGCATCATTTGTAGATGGTTTTCATCTAAAGAAATCAATAAAGAATATATAAGTATTGGAGGAGAAAAATTCCTCGTCTAATGTGTGAAATGAAAAAGTATCTACCTTCGACATTTTTCAATGCCTAATAACACCACCTCATTCACCAAGTTGAGGAGATTGAAAAGTGTTGACCTATACACACAAGGTCAAAGTGGATGGTTAAGAGGCACTTGAAATCATTGAAGGCTTTGGTTAGAAAAAGAGCACATCATGAGGGTTCTATGGTAGAGGGATATATGGTATATCAAATCATGGTTTACATTACTCAATGTATTCCTAAAATAGCTGCAAGTATTAATGTGGACCACATTTGGGATGTCAACTCCATCAACAAATTTGAAGGGGAACACCTATTGGGGAAAGGTAGAATGAGGAAAGTGACAAGTAAGTAGATCATGGTGGCAATTTTATAATACATTTGACTTTTTGTTTTTATGTATATCATACTTATTTAATTTTTAGTATTCCTACATAATCCATTATTATGATTTTCTTGATTGGTTACAGTGTTAGTGCCAACATCGTGCACATTGTGGGCATTTGTGCTTTTGGAAGGAATTGGGTTGGGCACCACTGTGTAGAGAGAAATGGTCACAGGAGAGGAAGCTTTCCGCAATGACCGAGTATTCAATGGAATGTCTTATGTATGCAAAGAATGAGAGGTGACCCACTGTAAGATTGTAGTCGTGGATAGAAATGACGTGATCACGATGTACTTGATAATGTAGAAGTGGAGGATGGATTTGTTTTTTTAATACATATTTATTTCTTCCCAATTCTATTTTTTTTCAAGCAGTCTATGTATGTGTCAAAGTATGAGTCTGACCAGATATTGGTAGAGGATGCATCGGTGGCACTAGTACATATAAGAAAATTTGCAATGGTTTTTCATTGATATTGCCACACTTATCCGTCGCAATTTCCACAAAAGCTGATATTTTTTTTCGTCGAAATAATTTCGTCGCTATATCCACGATCCAAGTGTGCATGGAAACATCGATGAAATTAGCTCTCGACATGTCACCACCTGCAATATCGGTTAACCCTATGCATCGTCGCAATTACGAAGAACTATCGCCGCAATAACAACGAAGAAATGTGTCAATTATGACGAAACTTCGTCGCAACTGGGACGAAAAGTTATGCCAAGCCAATAACTTACGACGCATCTACTGAATGTGCGACGAAAGTTTGTCGCAACTTGTGACGAAACTCTGTGGTAATATCGATGAGTGCAATATCTCAAAACCAGATTTACGACGCACATGTTGTATATGCGACGAATATTCGTGGAAAATTCCGACGAACTTGCGTCGATATTGCGATGATGACTTTAGGTTTTAAAAAAAAAAATTACATGAAATATGGTATACCATATTGTATGCCATATTACAATGTAATATGGTAATGCCATATTACATTGTAATATGGCATTACTATTACATTGTAATATTGTAATATGGCTTACTATTACATTGTAATATTGTAATATTCTAATATATTGTAATATATATATCCCCTACAAATAATCAAGGCACTAATCAACCAAATATTGTAAGCATGTGTTATCATGAAGTTGGATTAGAAGTAAGGATACCAATATGACAATATACACAAAGAATAATTTGGAATATTACTTTAAAAAAAACACATGGATTGCATGAGTGAGTCATTATGCAATTTATATTACACAATACTATGACAACACCTATAAGATTTATGGATGATATCTTAAGACCATTTCTCGAGCTTGTTTATTGTAGCCTCCTTGGAGTAACAACACAAAATTTGAAGGAGAACGTACAGTTACAACATAGTGTTGCAGCAGAGTTACATCATAGTGAGTTGCAATAGAGTTACATAAATTGTTGTAGTAGAGTTATAGTGAGTTGTAGCAAAGTAATAGTGAGTAACACCAAGTCGAGTAACAACACAAAATTCAAAGGAGAACGTACAGTTACAACATAGTGTTGCAGCAGAGTTACAGCATAGTTATAGTGAGTTGCAGCAGAGTTACAGAAAGTGTTGCAACAGAGTTATAGCGAGTTGCAGCAGAGTAATAGTGAGTAACAACACAAAATTCGAAGGAGAAAGTACA